>JAYESA010000004.1:249768692-249986865 GCA_036927795.1 Iris macrosiphon
TGCAAAAAAAAAACGGCCGTAACGAATATTGTGCGACTAAAATGAAGCACAAGAGAGCATATTTATGAGTTACACAAAAATCAGAATAGAAGGTTGGCACATCTAGGACAAGCGTGTAGAATTTGTTGGAAGGCAAAAGCTAGTGTAGCACTCCAATTATCGAAGCAACGGTAAGGCACAACAATTAAATTAAATCACAATAATAAATTATAATCCCCAAATAATTTATCCTAAAAATACTAATTAAACTATTAACCCTATATTTTGGTCAGAGGTTCAACTAGTGGGCTTCTAGGTCTAGTCCACTAGCTCATGCATTAATGAACACTATACAATATAATATATATACACATATCATGTAATTATTTAAAATAAATACACACAATACTTATAATAAATAAAATGATAAAATTATCCCTATTTTAGGATGTGGTAGTGACAAGTCTACCCTCCTTAGAAAAATTTCGTCCTCGAAATTTAAGATCCTCAATAGTTGTATTTATTTATTTTTCTTACCATCAAAATTTAAATCCATCAAGCCATATAATCATGAAGTAAATCCATATTGTTATTACACAAAATCTTCAAACTTTTATAAATATCAAATTCCTAAAAATCTTTAAATTTAAAATCAAATTCCATTCTTATCACAATCTCCTCCAAAATTTTAAGTTAATAACTAAATACTCAAAAAAATTAATATCCAATCGATGCATATTTATAAAATTAAATCCTCATCCCAAAAATTGGATTCAAACACGAATCCATTAGTGATCTTATTCCTCGATTCCTTTTCCACACAATACTCAAATAATGTAATACTTATGAAATCTTCAAATACAATATTCAAAATAAAAAATTTTAATTTCATATCTTGCAATCAAATAAATATAATAATAATCTCCTTAATTTCCTTGAATTTTAATGACAAATTCAATCATATCATAATCTTCATAAAAATTAATGATTTAACAAAAAATGTCAATTCTGCCATATCAAGTTCTCAACTCTTTATTTAAATTAATGTTTATCCTCAAAATTTAAGGCACCTTGTCTCTTTCTGTCCAGTCATAACCTCTTTATTAATCTTCACTACGGTCAAACCCCCAACAATCAAGGTCTAAGAAATCCTACCTACAGTCATATAACATGCAATCTAGCGAAAACATGTATGGTTATGGTCTATTTTGTCATGGTATTGCAGTCTCTGTCGGGGTGTACTACTAACTACATTCTAGCAAGAGAATCATTGATACAAACTATGGTACTAAGAAATTAATCAATCAATAAAATAGACGAAAAAGGAACAGAAGGAAGAACAGAACCTGCTAACACAACCATGGTTTAATGATGCATCCAAAGTTTGATACCCCTATCCTTTGGTACCACTGTTTCTATTACTAGCACACCCACTGCTAGCGCTCTTACCTACTATAATTGTTTATACTAGTTGTTCTTATCACTCAAGTGCACACCAAGTGCAACACAGCACACTAAGTACTACTCCCTTTAATACAACTCTAGATGGACACCTAAGTCAGTTTGCAGTGCCATCTCAGGCATGCTCAAGCCAACAGATCCTTACACATGCACTTCATCCACTCATATACTGTTATACATTTCTTACCCACCATAAAATTTTATCCTCAACATAAAACCCACAAAATTTAACTTCTCGAACAATTTAAAATAAAATGCATATACTTTCCTCAAAAGTCAAATATTCAAATATTGAAATAAAATTTTAATCACTTCCAAAATTTTTTATAGCTTTGACTATGTTTATCGAATTAAATTTGAATCCTCAAAAATTTTAATAACATAAAATCTCAACTCCTCAAAATTCTTAAAAATTAAAATTTATTTCCAATCTTCAAATTATAAATTTAAATCCACATCTATCTAAGTATACATATATATACTCACAATCTCTAACACACAAGATACACACAAATATACCAATTGTCTGCAACCCTCAACTGTGTACTAAATTTTGTACTGTCCGGATTACTTGCACTATTACTCCCAATAATTTTCTATCTATATTAACTGATACACCAACCTAATATTATCACATGAGGTGCTCACTATTACTAGCACATTGCTCAACTAATCCTTGATATAGAAATACTAGCACTATTGGTATAGTAACGCTAGCTTCATCATTAGATCACCTCATCACACATACTAGAACTCACGATCACTTGCACTTTCTATAATACACATGTTTTACTTCACTCTCAAGGCAGGCATATGGTCCCATATCTTGATTGATGTATACATATCTCCCTTTAACCTTTTGCAGACTGGTACATTAATCAGTAATACACTTCATACCTTCCATGACCAATCTTGATATTTCTCAACCCATGGCACACATTTGAAATTTTCTAATACTCATGCTTCCACTTTCATGAACTTCCACACTGGCACTCAACACCCACTGTGCATCCTGCGCTTAATTTCTAGACACTCTTTCATCTATTGCTTCCAACACATCACTTGCCTCAATATCAGGTGATACTTCCATCACTAGTCATATACCGGTACACTCATATCTAATCACATCAAGGCACTACTTTTATCTGTAACGCAAGTCTTACTACGTAGCATAATATATTCTTATTTCCTCACACTCTCTTATACACTTATGGGTATCCTCCTACTATGGCACACTCATTAATGCCATGTATGCATATACATTTCTTTACTCTTGACACACCCAAGTATCAACCATCAAATTATACATCATGCTCCATTAACTCCCTATATAATTTCCTCGATACTTAATTGTTTGCATGGATCACCCAGCTACATAAATTCATGACTATCCAGGACTGGCATGCTGACTCTGATACTTACTCCTGGAACCCTCACTGATACTCTTTACTCCCCTTCTACTTATATTACCAATACTAACTATAATGACACCTATTATAGAACTATTGCTATAAGGTACTAGGCTATGGGTTAACTCTAGATTGATGCCTACTGCTCACATGTCCAACCAAGAAACACTTACAAACTCACAAGTCACACTCAGTCAACACTGATACAAGACACAGACCTAATTGCAAGTCACCAATTATCATACTAACAGGGATCCTTAAAGAAATAAAGCTCTAAAAGAAACTGGGTTAAGGACTGAAAGTATCTCTACTGCTAGCAAAGAAAATGATATAACAAGGTCCAATAATAACAAAAGTGGATAAGTATTGAGATGATACTTTAAGAACAAATTTAAGATACAACCTGATAATCATATACGTCTGTCCGAAATCATGACACTCAGAATTCTCGCCACGCCAGTAATCATAGCTGCGATAAATAATAGGTTCCATAACTGAGATATACAATTCTATAATCATGTCATCTAGAATCCTCGCCACGCCAACCGGTATGGCCGCAAAAAACTCTAAATTCCATAACTAAATATGTACATCCAAGGTCAGGTTCCTACGTTTCTGCCATGACAGCTAATGTGGCTGCGATAAACTCTAGGCTTCATAACCAAAGTAGACGTTTTACCTTTCTCACTGTCCTCATCAACATATGTCATCAGATGATACTGTAAATTTTAGTCCGTAAAGTTTATCTCGATATGAAATCAAAACTCAACAACGATACCAAGAATTAAACTGATCAACAAGAATCAAATTCAATAGCAACAAGTGAGAGCAGAAGGAACAAAGAAGAAGATTTAAATTGGAAATTATAATAAGATTCTCAAGGGTCGTCCCAGGAATCTCTCAAATAATTAGTGATTGAGTATCCTCTCTCATCCTAGTATCCTACATCCTATATCCTATCGCAGGCACGCAGTAGTATAACTAAAATGTCGCACTACCACGATATCGCATAATTTGCGAAGTCTGACCTGCATGGGCCACCACTAAAAATATGTCATGACCTGCACCCGGAATTTGGGGCACAAGTACGTGGGTACGTCCAGCCTACGCCGCAACATCGATGGTAGAACGCTGTCTAGGTCAAAACACTATCTAAACAATCTCACACGAGTATCCAACTCCTTAATGAGACACATATATCATAATATAATATGGAATACTCAATCACATAACTAAGTACGATAAGACATCGAAGAAAAATAAATAAAATACATCACAAGTCTAAAAATAAATAGTCTAACTCAAACAATAACATCCAAATCTCAAAGTATGTCGAAAACAAATTCGGTACCAATAAACTGCTAAAAGAAACTAACTGAATAACTAGTGATCCCGGCTAGACCTCCCGGAATCATACCTGGCTACAAGGTCCAAGTCTGCAGCTACTCTCCCTGTGGTCCATAAAATGTCGGACACCAGTCCTCTAAGACGTAGTCTGGAAAAATATTTCCAGTCAGGATAGAGCGAAGCACATCTCAAATAATAGTTCCAGTTAATTGATAAGGACTATAAAATAATAAATAGATGATGCTATATACTGAGAGAAGACAATAAATAAATGCAATGGCAAAATAAAGAGAACATGCAATATAGGCAATATTGTACAGTCAGTGCATATATGAAATGAAGAGAACGAGGTACAATATCATATACGAGTGATGTAGTATATGAACTAAAATAGAGAACTGTAACTATTCTAAGTGTTTGAAATCGTAGTTTCGAAATATGATCAGCTTGGGAACATGTTCGATAGCTACATGGCCTGGCTAATCATACGTGAGGTGTATGATTAACACTTAATGATATATACACTTGTACAATAGGTATTTGATCACATCTCTCACTAGTAATTTCCCCGCCCCCAACTAGTACTGTGGATCCAACCATGACACGTCACGATACACGATCAATGTCCAATATATCATGTACACTATCTAATATCAATGTCTAATCTCAGTGTCGTATACAATGTTAATACGATAACCAATGTAACATCTCATGACTGCAGATCCAGTCTATATACTAGTCCATGTAGCACAGTGTCAAGAATCAGATGTAATATTTCTAAATACTTGGATTATAAAAATTATCAAATAACAGAAATTATCAGAGAATGTACTTGCCTGGGGTCCTTAGCTGGCAATACCAATGTCCTGCTCCTGAAGTCTCGCAGAATAATCCAATGGTTCTATATATATATAATATAATACAATACAGCATCAGCCAATACACTAGCACATGCACAATCATAATTACACTGAACTTAGAGGGTACACTAAGGGTGATCCTAGTCATCTAACAGGGTCAAACGTGCGTTTAGCTGCACGGGTGTCACGTCTGTAATTGTTGTGTAAGTCCAGACAGTCAAAATAAAATGGGTCTGGCCAGTACGTCAGTGTACATAAGGCAGTATGCTAACAATTCACAGGGTCACAGGGTCATGTGTAACTACGGAATATCCGCAGTTAACACCTATGGTCATACAGTATGTACATATTGTAGTCATAATTAACATTATCAATTAATTACTTATAATATGTATACACATACTAAATATATATCTATATATTTATATATATATATTAACTAATATTATATGCATACGCATACACACGTATGAGCACACTAGTACTAGGTTCACCGAAACAGGGTCCTTTGTCACTAACTGGTATTTGCATTAAATTCCTACACAATATATATATATATATATATATATATATATATATATATATATATATATATATATATATATATATATATATATATATATATATATATATATATATATATATACTAAATTGATTATTATACATATATGCGTAAGTATACGCATACGAGTTGGGTTCACCGACTCAGGGTCTGATGTCAACTACTGTCATAAAGCAATACTAATGTTCTAATAGCATACACACAAGCACACATAAAAGGAGAAGAGGGACAGGTTTGAACCTCGGGGTGCGCACACGGGGTCGACGATGATGACGATGTCGACGATGTTGATGACGACGATGTTGAGGATATTGGCGATGTTTATGAGGACGATGACGGAGGTGATGATGATGGTGATTAGGGATGATGATGGTTATGATTGAAGGAGGAGGACGAAGTCATGATGGTAGTCGTAGTGGTGGTGTAGAGTGGTGGTGGTGTAGAGTGAAGGCGTTCAGGCGGTCAGAGAAGGGATGTCGGGAGGAAGAAGAGGGAGGTGGTAAAGTGCAGGCATCGTGGTGTCGAGGAGGAGGACGGTGGAGATGGGGAGATCGAGATCCGACGAGGTTTGAGATAGGAGGGGGAGAACGTGGAGGAGAACGACGGACTTCAGGCGATGGCGGGGGTTGTGGTGGCTGTCAATGGCGGGGAGGAAGATGACCGGGGGCGAGATGGGGTGCAGCGGCTCGGGGTGCAGCGGGGTCAGGGCCGTGCTTCAGGCAAAGGATCCGGCGTTGGCAGCGGGGTCGGATGGAGAACAAAGGAAAGAGGTCAGCGGTCCAGTCGTGGTGGAGGTGTTGGGTCAGGCGGGGTCAGGCGAGGGTGATGGACAACAGAGGGCTGCTCCGGCAGGTCGGGTGGTCGAGGCTCCGACCGGGGAAGAGGAGGAAGAAGAAGATGAATAGGATATGGGGGTGTATGTCGGCTGGGAGTTTTGTATAGGTGATGGGTTAAAAAAATAGAAAAGGTGTATATATGTGTAAAACTAGGGTTGGTGTTAACCTAGAAAAATAGGCTTGGTCAACACCCTCATTGGGATTGGGCCTTGGCTTGTCATGTAGGTATTTCAAAGGGCTAGGAATTGGTTTGATTCAAAATGGAGGGTTAGGATTACATTGGCTCAAAATACAGGAGGGCTATGGTTTGAGGAGGTTGATGTTGAGTTTACATACTCCAAAAAATTATGGAAAAATTCACATAAAGGAGAAATGGGTTTCTTCATTTGTTGCTCCAATGGGATGGACACCTTAATACACTTTTGCATAAAAGTGCCAAACAATTAGAAACTTACACAAAGAGGGTTTTTGGATTAAATGAGGGAAAATAACATGTTTGGTATGATGTATTAGCTAAAAATGGTGTGTGGTATTTAGTACGAAGCTTGAGGGTATGAATGGGGGTCTGGTTTGGTGTTGGGTCTAGTTTTGGGTTAAGTTGGGTCCTTACATTAATTTAATTAAAATTAATATAAATGGTGTTCTAAAATTAATTGGAAGTACATGGGATTAAAATTAGGTGAGACACAAGTATTATGGACGTAGAGAACTCAGGATAAAATATTGTCATAATTTGGGTTACACAAAACGGGTCGAGATTGTGTCTCCAATTTTGATTGGAACGCACAAAGATACAAAGTTGGATTTATTTAAAAATAAAAATAAACGTCCGTAACGAATATTGTGCGACTAAAATAAAGTACAAGAGAGCATATTTATAAGTTATACAAAAGTCAGAATAGAAGGCTGGCACGTCTAGGACGGTGTAGAATTTGTTGGAAGGCAAAAGCTAGTGTAGCGCTCCAATTATTGAAGCAACGGTAAGGCACAACAATTAAATCAAATCACAATAATAAATTATAATCCCCAAATAATTAATCCTAAAAATACTAATTAAACTATTAACCCTATATTTTGGTCAGAGGTTCAACTAGTGGGCTTTTAGGTCTAGTCCACTAACTCATGCATTAATGAACACTATACAATATAATATATATATACATATCATGCAATTATTTAAAATAAATACACACAATACTTATAATAAATAAAATGATAAAATTACCCCTATTTTAGGATGTGGTAGTGACAGAGGAGCAGGCGGGGTGTCCCTGAAGGATAATGACACAAGGATATCAACAAGGGATGAGAATGGAACAATCATGTCAACCAAGTTTGAAGTTCAAGGAGAGCGAGGAGTACATGTTACAATTGGAGTTCAATCAAAGAAAAATGGAGGATTAAGATTCTAACAAGATGAGTCCCCCCATAAGTCTGAAACAGACCTACATGGGCCACCAATAAAACTTTGTCATGTCCCACTCGCAGAATACTGGGTAAATACGGGGACTAACATAGCCAACCGCACCCTGCAGAATACCGAAGTAAGCCGTAATATGTTAAGGTTGTCTAGAAGACAGATGGGTAAACTCTAATAGGCTATGACGTCAGTCCTAAGGCCGACAAATCCTATTATCTCAACCCAGCAACACAAATACAAGAGTATATCATATATGAAAGTAAAAAGGCATCCCAAATTATATGCTATATATGATCATGAAACTAGTGAATATAAAATACTGCACTAGCAGAGTATAATAATACATGATCAAATATACCAGCCATGGTCTAATATATACATCATGTAGACCGCAATCTCAAAAATATAAGGAGCTAACTCTGCCCCTTGCTAAACACCACAAAATAAAGTGATCAAGACGAGGGGTGAAAGAAGGAAACCCACTCGCGAGCTTCGGACGCAGTCCTACGAGTGTGAGCCATCTTATTGGAAGTGCGGTGGATAACAAATAACAACATAAGCCAGTAGGGTCAGAACCCCAAGCAACAAGTACCACAAAGGAGCTCAAGGTGATAGACCAAACAAATAACAACAAAAGCAGAAAGAGACATATAAGAAATAAATGTTGATCAAGACTTGTACGGTATCAATGTACTTATCTTAAGAATAATACTGGAAGAACTGATAACAAGTACAAAAATAAAAGTAAGGCGACGAATGGAAAGAGAGCATTGGAACTACTATGGATTGGGACCACAAACCTTGAACCAAACAAGGGCCGGGGTTGCAGACCTTCACCCGAGCCTAACTTAGCACCCTACCCATGCGCTGGAAGAAAATAAAACTAGAAGAGCGAGCTATAATGAAAGTAACATCATTCATCGTACAACCAAACAACTTTACGGCTTGCTACGATTAACTAGCTTGGGTTGTCACATACATTAATTTCTAAATGCATGTTTTAAAAATATTGCTACCACCGACACTGCAGTTAACCCGGATGGCCAAGGGTACGCTTGTCAAGTAAACTTAAATGTATATTCAATCATACAATAACATAACTTGTTACTAGTCATAAACATAAATTGAACTTATAAGCATAAACTTAAATTACAATCATAAAATTGCTTTATAAACATAAACTTGTCTTGTAACATAAACTTGTATATAAACTTGTATATAAACTTGTCTTGTAAGTGCCGCAGCACACGTAAACTTGGTCAGTCATGGAGCCCTTGCCTAGAAGGGTTGTCCATGATTCATGGGGCCCTTAGAGATCGGGGTAGCCGGTAGCGCAATATTCTTCCCTCCCAATGATCTAGGTAAACATTATCTTTTTTTAATTATTACTAAATTATTTTAAGTTTTCGAGTCGTGGACACTTGAGAACTCCCTAAAATGATGAGTCACGTGTATTCACGATACACGATACTGTAAACACCCTGATTTTTCAGAATATTTTAATATAATTTTTCCTAATTTTTTGGTAAATTTTTTGGAATTAAAACTAAGGTATTTGTGATTAAAAGATTTTTAAATGCTGTAAATTGATGTTAAAATATTATAGAAATAATATTTTATGATGTAAAATGGAAAACCGAATATAGGGTAATTTTTTGTGAATTTATTGGACTCCGGAATCAGTTTTAAAGTCCTAAAAACCAACGTAGAACTAAACTAATTTAAACCTGACTGAACCCGGTTCACTTGAACCAAAATAGACCGAACCAAACTGCTAAACCGAACTAGACCAACCCAGCTTAACGGGTCAGGTCGGGTCGGATCCATGAAACCCGACCCAAACCCGAAACCCGACCGAACCCTAAACCCTCCGCCGGATTCACTGTTCACCGCCTATTTAAACCCCCTCGACATCTGTGCCCGCCACCATCGTACCCTCTCTCTCCTCTCCTCACCGTCGCAGTCGACGACCCTCGCCTGAATCCTAGGCAGCGCTGCCTCCTCCTTCTTCTTTCACCCGCAGACCTCCCCGCTCGACCCCTCGTCGTCGACCATCTTCTCCCTCCGCCGCCGACCCGAACTCCACAGCCCCCATCGACCAACCGCTCCCTCCAGCCCCGCCTGGAACACCACCGCCCCCATCGACTTCCTCTTCTCCATCCGCCGCTCGACCCCCTCAGACCCCGAGCTCCTCCTCCGGCTCTCCCCCTAGCCGCCTCCGGCCAGAGCCGCCCCGGCTAGCATCGCCTCAACCGGCCGCCCAGCCCAGCAACCCTCCGGCGAGCCCGGCCAACCTCCAGCAACACTAGGTACAGTCGCCCCCGACCCAGACACAGCTCGTGTCAAGGAGACACAGCGGACACAGGACCAGGACACGAACAGAACCTCGAACACGTAAAATTTAGATTTTACGGAGCCCTGTTCAGGTAGCGTTTCCTCTCTCCTTGTTATTCTATTTTCTGTTCCGTCTATTACAACGCGTAGACTGTGTAACCCTCTCGATGCCCGTGCAATCCGCTCGGTGCATTGCGTCCTGTGGTGATCGCACACCGCGATCCAAAAACAGGAAAATCAATGCCCTGTTTCACCCCGAAACTGAGTGCGCCCCGCCAAACGGGACGACTTGGTCGCACGCGGTCTTTACCAAAATGTGAGCGCCGTTGATACGGATGTGCGAGATTTCACAAAAGTTGATTTGGATGTACGTGCACACCGGAATCAACGCGTATCCGCCGAAAACGCCCCGTATTCGCCTATTCCGGAATACGCTGTAATTTTATGTACACATGTCGGATCGAGACAAAACTTGCGCCATCGGACTCATAGCAATATACTGGTCCTGTGACCCAAGTTTGGTTCGATTCTGAGAATATTGACAAAATATCGTATCGTGGGCCCCACAGGCTTCACTTGACTAGCGATTTTGTGATCGGCTCATCGGAATCCAATTCTGGAAGTTCCGTTGGGTTCGTATCATCGTTCCTGACTTATTGACACTAAGTTAGACGAATTTGGAGAGCTTTGACCCTGACGCATTTTTCGGTACAAAGTGGCCCACATGTGGACCCCGCTTTGACCCGGAAATGTTATTTTTGCCCTTGTGTCCAAATTGGACTTAAGGACAGGCATTTTTAGCTATTTGATATTTTCTGAGACTGTTGGTGATGTCTATTTCAGCTTTTGGAGGAGTACCTGCAGGATCCACTGATACAGGGACAACTTTTGGTATTCAAACCCCAGGCAAGTGTACCTTGCCAAACCCTGCAGCTTTGCTACTTATTTCCTTGACTTAGTTATACATCAGTGGGCAAGTGTACCTTACAAACTTTACAGTTCTTGTTGCATATTTTCTTGCTTTATTTATATTGCTGTGCATGCTTAACCTAGGACCGTGTGGCTTACTTAGCGTCCGATTATTAGTCGGGTGTCAACACCGTATGCGATGTTGTGTATGTCATCTAGAGATGGACATTCGTAACCCTTTACATTCTCGTACTTGTCTTATCAAGTACATTATACCCAGGACACTTGATACTATTCATGACAGGATCTTCTGAGATATTCATGGTGATTCTGTATATGATACAGATTCCTGACATTGATATTATATTCCTAGATACTCTATGACTTGTTGCATTAGCTATGATCTTGCATGCCATGTGCATGAGACGTTATGGACATGAGACGTGTGATTACATTGGGTGGGGAGAGACACACAGGCTACAGGCTGATTATATATATATCCCCTATTATTGTGAGGCGCAAGACTCTGAAACCCGAGCTTGGCCCATTACTCATTATTACTGCAACCGGCTCCCCGACACAGAGCTTGTAGTGGCTCAGCCTGAGTACTCGTGATGCTCTCACTTGCATTTCACATAGATGGTTACATACTTACCCTATTTATTGCATTATTTGCTGCACTGAATTTATTTTGGCTTGTATTATCTGTACCTTGCTATGTCCCCTGAGGACCTGGATCCGGATTTTGTCCCCAGGATTTGCAGACAAGATTTATCCTGAGGTATATGGGACCGCAACAGGAGCTGATACAGGAGCTGTACCGACACCCGAGGACGAGGTGTTAGCTGAAGACTTTTCCTGAGCATCTATGTTTCATGCTCAGTATTTACTTTATTCAGTCATTATATTTTGGTCTGTTGAACCATTGTATCAGATTTTTATCGGGTTGTTCCCCGAAGCACTTTGTTGAGACTGGTTGATGATTTACATTTTTTATTTTTATGGATCATATTTTATTCTTGTGTAGATGAGATTAGTTGTGCCATGTTGTCGTAGACTTTATTTTACAGCTTAAGTACGCCCTGATGGATCCATTAAATTAGGTTTGTCCATCGGTGCGTGCTGCTGGCCATTGCCACGTGTCTAGTCCCTCGGTATTTTAGGACTGGGGCGTGACAGATACATTGGACAATACTCACACACAATTGTTCGATTCCAAATATAATAAATTTTCATACACAAACATTTTCACGGTGTCGTAAGAATGGTGAACTTGAACATAAACTTATCTTGTGAACTTACATGCAAAACTTGTCTGGTATCATAAACTTGTATCAATATAAGGAAGCACACAACAATAATCTTTGAAAAGAATTGCTAAAAGAACATAACAACAGGAAACACAAAATGCACACAAGAATTGCTGACAGCATGCGTCTACTGGCCGCATGGACTCACTGGCCGCATGCACTCACTGCCGCATAGAATCACTAGCCGCATGCACCCAATTGCCGCATAAACGCCCCTCTTGGACTTAGCGAATTTTTTATTCGTTCAGCGATTGAAAACACACGGTGTTCAAGGATACTTGTGTAAATAAGCAGTCATGCGTCCAACAAGATGGACACATACTGTCAGTATGCGGTAAGAGTTTAGGCCGCATAATCCTCTCGGGCCGTATATCACTCTCAGTCGCATAGCTCGCTGGCCGCATGAAGACTTTGTCTTCTCCAACAGCAGGTTCAGCCATGACCGAAAGCTCCAAAAATCAAAATTTTATTTTTTTCGTAAAAACTTTATTTTAACTCCAAATCAAGTGAAACAAAAGCCAAATTGCACGAAATAAAATACTCTAACATAAGTAACCACTAGTTTTTGAAAACACTAAGTTTTAATAGATCAAAACCAAAAAAAACTCATGGAACACATAAAAATCCTAGACATGAAACTCAGATCTACATAAATCTATACATCAAAATCTAAAACTCCTAGAACTAAATATGATCATCAAATCAAGTAGAACATTTCCCATCAAATATATTTTTAAAATAATAATATATATAAAATCCAAAAATTTATAACTTCATCATTGAGCAAGATGTACTTGCCTTGGGCGGCTTTGAGCCTCTACCTCTCACAGTCCAAGTCATAACAACTTCTCCCTAGGGCTATGGTTTGGCTAAAGGGGGCTTGAAGGAGAGGAGGAAGAAGGAAGCAAGTGAAATAAGAAAATGAGTGAGGAGAGAAAAAATACTTATATATATAATAAGAGGAGAGGGAGATGGTTTAGTCATGGGTTCACCCAAAATGAACCGAACCAAGTGTCCATTCTACATGCGGGTCCTAAACCGGGTCTATAGCAATGCCAATGGGTATTCTACTGGTCTCGGTAGTCTTTCTCAACAATAGAAAAATAATAATAATAAAATGACATGAACCAACATGAGAAATAGAACATGAATACATTATCAAGAAAAATTAAATTCTAGAAATTCAAGAAATACTAAATCTGGAATCGGGTGTGACGGTTCTCATATGTATCGGTCTTCTTCTCGCCATCGCGATATCTTTTTGTAGGAGGATTCCGAGGAGCCGATGCCTTTTCTGGAGCACTTCATGGTATGAACTGCTCATTCTGTACCGCTACCTTAAAAGCTTGTATGTACGATGTATACTCTTGGTTCATAACATCCTTTCTCAGGTTGTCATTCAGGCCTCGTATGAACCGATGTGTACGGGCCCTCTCATTAGGAATCATTGAGCTAGGAACTTAGTAAGCTTGGAGAATTCTGACTCATAGTCTTCGACGTACATGCTCCCTTGCTTAAGTTCTATAAACTCATCTTCCTTTCTCTGCCTGACAACTGGCGAGAGATATTGTGCAAGGAATGCATCCATAAACATCCCCCAAGAGATTCTACCATCCTGATGCTTTATAGCGAGATCTACCTGTTTGATAATAAACGAAAGAAATTAAAACTAGGTTTATACGAAACTCTTTCTTTGTTTACAAACAAGAAAAAGAAGTACAATTAATCCTATACGAGGATATTAAGTACAAAAATTTAATTCTGGGGAAATATTGTTATAGGAGTCTGATCTGCGGTCGATCACTTTGTCCCTTGGACCATACGATGATGAAGAAGTGCTATAGAAGATGAAGAAGAAGCTTCAAAGACTGCAGGAGGGATTGAACTCCCGTTGCCAAAGTAGTCAATCAACACTCTCTGGATGTACTCTCTTTTCTCCCTTGAATTTGACCTTTGTCTGTGACTCCTCAATTCTTTCAACCTTTTAAAATTCTCCCTCCACTCCTGTGGCCGGAAGTCTCTACTTATAGAGTTCGGTCATAGTAACTGACCAGTCGGCGTAAAAACCGAATAGCAGAGAGAGCTGTACCTTTTACGCGACGGTTATAATAACTGCTACCCACGTCTGAATGATCTCCTGAATCTGCGTGTGACGCGTATTCCATTATGAGATAACGCGTATAATCCCTCATCGAAGATCACGGCATACAAGCCACATAGGTAATTGCCCCTCGCGTAGAGAAGGTTGGCATAAAAGCCAAATAACTGTCTATTGGCGTAAAAGCCAAATAGTCATCTTGTTGGCGTAGAAGCCAAGTAGCTGTCTTGTTGGCGTAGAAGCCAAATAGATGTCCTATTGGCGTAGAAGCCAAATAGCTATCTTACTGGCGTAGAAGCCAAGTTCTGCGTAAAGCTTGATGTTGCATGGATAGGTAACCAGCGTAAAGATAGTCAATTATCCTTCTTTGACAGAGGTCTTGAGCGTATTCACGCACCTTTGCAAATATAGCCTGAGTTGGCATATTTTGAGGAGATAGCATACGGCGTACTCCTATAGTTGAAAATAGCCAGGTCGACGTATTTCGAGGAGATAGCATACGGCGTGCTCCTATAGCTGAAAATAGCCTGGTTGGCGTTATATGCAGGTGTGGTGACGTGAGCGTATTAGTCCTAATTTTAGCTCTCTCAGTCATTAAAAGTAGAACCAAATCTTGTGCATTAAATGCAGAGATCTGCCCCCTTCTCGCGCATTAACTACAGAAACGTACCTCGAGTTCTTTACGAAGAATAGCTTTCGACGTGGCGGTTGGTTTCGTCTCATCCTGAGCGTAAAAGCTTATCTCTGCCTGTGTAGAATAGGCAGCATATTCCTTGAATGCGTAAACGACATCTTATATCAAGGATTATGTCACTAAACGACAGTCTGGGGTTTTATGTAGAATCATCATTATAGCTGTCCTCTCGATCGTCGTGCAGCACTCTTTGTCAGGAGTCAGGTTCACTGCTTCGTCTGACAGGTTCATTCGAGGAATACGAAGAGTTCCTCGTATAACTTCCCGCTGCATTAAAAGCAGACAGGTTTTACGCTGAAGTGGCGATATAGCAACCTTTTTATGCCAAAGCAGTCTGGAAGTACTACTTTACGCAGATTGTTCTGGGGCTATATTTTACGCGGAATAGCGCTAAAGCTCTACTGTACGTCAATGGCTCTGAAGTCATATTTTACGCTACCCAGTGCTGGAGCTCTGTTTTACGCGGGCTTCCTGCATGTTGGGGGCTTTACGCGTATAATTCCCTAGCGTATTTTTCATGCTTCTACAAGACCCCCTTCAAAGTTTTCAAATTCCTCGTAATTTGAAATACTTTGAATGAAGCATGAAACGGTCAATATTTGACTCATTCTGCGAGGCTGATTTCTCGGCAAATTTTTAGGAATTTGTTAGGATTTGGCATGTTTTCTTCTGCCTATATAAAGGCAGGTGAGTGAACCTGTTTTTTCTACATTTCCTTCACCAACAATAGATGGTTGCCGAGATTCGTCGGTTTGACCTGAGGAAGAAGAAGATCATGTTCTTCCAGCATGTAAGGAGCTGTAAAAAGAGGCGTCTTTGAGCAAATATCCTCTGCAACGATGGATCATGGAAGGATATCATAGATTCCTTTGCTCGGGATGATCAGCAATTTTATATGGCGATTCGTCCAGGAGAGAGGAAGGGTCTCATTTGGCCACACAGCTTACAATCTGTATTTTTTTCCATTATGGCGCTGGACGAGGGTAGACAATTTGGCCCTGTCTTCCAGTATTGTGTTGGGTCTGAACCCTAACACAAATCTAGGGCATGCCTGCCATGGCTTATGGAGGGTGGGCTACATGCCCAATTCTGTATCCTTCCGCCATTAATTATTTTCTTGTTAATTGGCTGCGGAAGTCGATTAACTGCTGTAGAATACGAAAAAGATCTACACCAATATGAGAACCGGGCACAGCAGATTCTTGGTGTGATCTTAAATGAAAAATGAGAAACCCTTTGTAGGAAAAGGATTTCCATCATATGTAATCATGAAGATGAAAAACCCTTTGTAAACTGGATTTCCATCATATGTAATCATGATTAATAGATTTGTCTTCTTTTACGCATCTGATGATTTGCCATATTTGCTGTGAGGAAGTCTGATAATGTGCAGCTTTAGCACGCCTGAATAATTTTATGCCGACTCTGATAAAAGAGTATCTGATCATGTCCCATCTTTTACGTGTAACTGAAGGCGCGTAGAAAGCTCCTTAGCATTTGTCTTTGAAGATCCAAACTGTCATGGCCATACTTGAACTTTTATAAAAGGTTCTGACTGGACTTTGGATGACCTTCCAATGGCCCAAGAAGAAGAGTCATCTTCAATGCTGAACTCTGCGTGTTTTAGGCACTTGGAATATTTTGTAGCCAAAAATGAGCATTGTCTGCGTAAACCCTTGTAATTGGCCATCTGTAGCTTTCGAGCGTAGAATCGTAGACTTGTAGCCTCTGAGCGTAAAAATCTTATGAGCGTAAAATCGTAGATTTTTAGCCACTGAGCGTAAAACCGTAGGTTTGTAGCCTCTGAGCGTAAAAGCATCTGAGCGTAAAACCTTAGATTTATAGCCTCTGAGCGTAAAATCCGGATCCGTTACGCAGCATGACTGTCCGTCTTCTTTTTTCAAATAATGGGCTGACGTTGTCCCAAATCATAACCGACTATTAAATATCGGATTTGGTTAGGGATTCGAAGAGTTATTCGAACTCTATAAATAGCCCAAGGTCTTGAGAGGGAAACCCTTCATCTGTCTTCGCAAAATCTTTGCTTTCCAAAAACCCTTTTATAGTTTGCTTTTCTCGGAGATAATAAAGAGGCTTTATCTGACTTTGTGGACCCGTCATTTTTGAATATAAATGATAGGCTAGGGTGGAAGTGATATCAAAGGTAATATGGACGTGATATACTTTCGGTAAGCTTCAGTTGGATATATCTATTCAGAGGTTATATGGACATGATAGAATATGATCCAACTAAATTTGTATACAAAACACAATCAGAGATAATATGGACGTGATAGGTTTTGAAGTTCCAAATTAGTTAAACATATCTATTCAGCGGTCATAAGAACATGATAGAATTTGCTCCAACCAGTCTTTGTACGTAGTATCGTCAGAATAAGATCTTCACCATACTCCGTTTAAGCAAAGGAGATTAAATATAGTACTTCTTCAGAAATTTGCCGTTGATAGGAGCCATTATCAGATCTCTATTAGGCTTGGCTAATCTGTAAGCGTCGTTTGAAAATGTCATTTCAATCACATAAGGGCCCTCCCATTTTGGCTGGAATTTACCCTTACTCTTGTGCATAATGATCATTGGCCTCTTCACAGCTAAAACTAGCTCACCAACTTTGAACACTCTTTCCTTCACTTTTTGATTAAAAGCTCTGGAAGTGCGTGCTTGGTAGAACGTGATGCGCTGTTGGGCTTGAAGGCATTTCTTGTCTAATCCTTCTAGCTCTTGAAGTCTTAGTCGATCATTATTTTCCTGAGTCAACTCATTAGCCACTGCTATTCTGAGTGACAGAATTTGGATTTCAATGGGGAGAACTGCTTCACACCAGTAGACCAATGAGAATGGGGTACAACCCGTCGGTGCTCGTACCGTTGTGCGGTATGCCCAGAGGCATTCTCCCAGCTTCTCATTCCAATCTCTTTTGTTCGCAGAGACGAACTTCTTCAAGATTTTGATAATGGTTTTGTTGAAAGCTTCTGCCAAACCATTAGCAGCCAAATTATATGTCGTAGAGGCCATATTTTTTATCCGATTCTTATCGCAAAATCGGTAAAATGCTTGGCTGATGAATTGGTGCCCGTTATCATGAATTATCCTTCGGGGTATCCCAAAGCGATAAATTATATGGTGCTTGATAAAGCTAATCATGTTGGATGTCTTTACCTCAGCAAGGGGGATCGCCTCTGCCCATTTAGAGAAATAATCGGTGATAGCCAATATGAACCGATGTCCTCTAGAAGATGACGGGTGAATAGGACCAATGTCCATATCCCATGCTTCAAAGGGCCATGATGCAATGGTAGGATGTAGATACTCAGAAGGCTGATGTATAAAATTTGCATAAACTTGACAGGCTTTGCATTGTCTTGCATACTTCATTGCATCTGCAATCATATTAGGTCAGTAGTAGCCCATCCTCCTGATACGATCTTGTAACTTAGGACCGGGTTGATGTTGTCCCGCCCCGATCTCCCGCAGGCAAATCGGCCGTTCCCGCTAGGCGAGAATCACCCTCGCCAGCGCTCCCGCGGAACGATCGCTTGACCCATCCGGGCGTGATGCTGCACGAGCGTGAGCCACGCCCATGCAAGGCCGGGGTTCATTGGCTGACGGTAAGAGTTCTAAGCCATAGAGTCACACAGATTATCCGAGTGCAGCGGAGTCATAAATGCATAACAATTTGGTAACAGGTTCACTGAGTCGACAATATAGCGGAAGCATTGAAGCACAAGTTGAAGTAAAGCAAGCTCTTTTATTGATATGAACATGTGTTACAGGCGGTGTATAGCCGAGATTATAAGTCGCTCAAGCCTCTCTCTCTGAAATAGTAAAATCGTGCCAAGTGGCTACATTTGTGGATTGATTGTACAGGCGAGTTCGGGCTATGTTCGCAATATTATGTCTTGTATATGTACTTCTGTTCCGGATGCACCGTTGCTTCGGAGTGTTGTCTACGCCTTAGCACGTACGAAGGAGGCATTCGCACCGAACGAGGTTCTCCCGCACCCTGCATACAAACTGGTAGATTATCAGTACATTGAATGCACTGGTGGGGAAGCTACTCGCCCGCTCGACAAATCCAAACACGTAATACAGGTTCGTGCACCAACTATTAAGTTATCTTTCTAGTTGCCTTAGGATCAGTTTCATGCAATATTTGAATAGCCTAACTCGTGTGGCAGTGCGCCGTACGATGTTAGAGGAAACACGGTGAGACTTACCATTTTACCTTTCCTGTCCAAGGAAAACATTATAAATTCAAGCACGGCAAGTATAACATTCAAGAGGCATAGCATATGCAAGCACGATGTTGTGGGCAAGGTCACGTTACTAGCATACGATTTACAGGAGTGTCAGGTGTGTTGCATAAAATAATTTACTTAGAATATACTTGACACCGTTCGGTGTCTTTTACCTGACTATCTGAATCACCTGCACAACTTACCATGCCTTCCTTGCCACGAAGACACAAGTTAATATGCAACAGGTTCAAATATACTTGATGATCACTAGCTTGATTGCCATAAAGGACTAGTCTGTGATGAAGATAGTTTGCTACGTGCAAATACGAGAGGCGCCGCATACCACCCCGTCCAAGTACGTGAGACTAAACGTGAGTTCCGTCCGGAGCCGGAACGGTGCCAGTGCCCCAGCAGCCGCCCGCAGGAACTATACCTTGTGCACAAGTTATCCGTGATCGAACAATAACATTCATTCGTCCGAAGGCTACGTGATTATCGCCCGTAGGCTACGTGATTTATCGTCCGGAGGCTACGTGATTATCGCCCGTAGGCTACGTGATTTATCGCCCGGAGGCTACGTGAGTACAAGACAAGCAGTGTTGCATGATTCATTTATATTGCATCTATGTTCTATTCATGCATTCAGGATTGAGCTTATACATTGCACAATATAGTAACGTTAGACATTCGTAAGCAGGCAAGCATGCGTTTCTAAGGAACATAAGTAAACACGTTTGCTCGGACCCGAAGGTAAGCCGAGAGATGAAACCGTTAGGGACTTAGCATGCGAGGGTCTGAATACAAGAAGTATTTCAATTTTCATGTTCTAGCATAAGCAATACAAGTTGGGATTATTCCCTTAGCTAGGTGCGTTGGATTCTTATTAGCATGCAGGGGGTGAATCACCTAGCGACTAGCATGAACATTCCTGATTTTATGTGTGCTGGCTAAGCAAAGACAAGTTCACCGTAGCCACCCACCTTAGCGATGATTCGCCTCGGTAGAGTGATACGCCAAGCAAGCCTCTGAAAGCCTTAGCCGGATTCCTGTAGGGACAAGTCTGGATATCCTTTGCTTCTCCTTTGAGGCAAAGCGGGTCGGGGCAGTTGCACTTTTACCGATTGAGTCGGCAGTCCGCTAGAACGGAACAGGGAGTTACATCCTACCTAACTCAGAAAAAGTCTCGTCCTCGAGACTTACTAAGGACAAGCAGTAATCTAGGGTTGAGGCAATCCTAGACAAGTCGTTGCACTTGTTTATTTGGATTTTTCACTTGCACAAGCGTCAAAATCAGCATATCGCTTAGACTGGATCGTGCGCACTTTCGAAATGCATTTCTAGCGTGAGCACGTCAACCAGCTTAGTGATAGCGAAGTCTTAGCACTCAAATTTTACCTTTTCTTAAGTCTTGGATGGTGCACTAGTTCAAGGCGTCCCTCGAATATATGCATTCAATCAAACTTAGAGTTAGTAAAATCGGACAAGCTACTAGCGATACTCTCAAGGGTTCACACAGGTTGGCACAAAGGCCACTCGCAGCACAACAACATACTAGCAAGCATATAATTCAAAACGCATTTTGAAAGTATTTAGCCTTATTGTTGGAACATCCCATCGAGGCATTGAGAGAGAGCGTGCACATAACCCACGAACGAGCTTTTGAAACAAAGATATTCGAAATAAAGTCCAAAGGCGTAGAAGCCAGGCTCTGATACCAACATGTCACGCCCCGATCTCCCGCAGGCAAATCGGCCGTTCCTGCTAGGCGGGAATCACCCTCGCCAGCGTCCCGCGGAATGATCGCTTGACCCATCCGGGCGTGATGTCGCACGAGCGTGAGCCACGTCCGTGCAAGGCCGGGGTTCATTGGCTGACGGTAAGAGTTCTAAGCCACATAGTCGCACAGATTGTCCGGGTGCAGCGGAGTCATAAACGCATAGCGATTTGGTAACAGGTTTACTGAGTCGATAATATAGCAAAAGCACTAAAACATAAGTTGAAGTAAAGCAAGCTCTTTTATTGATATGAACATGTGTTACAGGCGGCGTATAGCCAAGATTACAAGTCGCTCAAGCCTCTCTCTCTGAAACAGTAAAATCGTGCCAAGTGGCTATATTTGTGGATTGATTGTACAGGCGAATTCGGGCTATGTTCACAATATTATGTCTTGTATATGTGCTTCTGTTCCGGACGCACCATTGCTTTGGAGTATTTTCCACGCCTTAGCACGTACGAAGGAGGCATCCGCACCGAACGAGGTTCTCCCGTACCCTGCATACAAACTGGTGGATTATCAGTACATTGAATGCACTGGTGGGAAAGCTACTCGCCCGCTCAACAAATCCAAACACGTAATACAGGTTCGTGCACCAACTATTAAGTTGTCTTTCTAGTTGCCTTAGGATCAGTTTCATGCAATATTTGAATAGCCTAACTCGTGTGGCAGTGCACCGTGCGATGTTAGAGAAAATACGACGAGACTTACCATTTTACCTTCCCTGTCCAAGGCAAATATTATAAATTCAAGCACGGCAATTATAACATTCAAGAGGCATAGCATATGCAAGCACGATGTTGTGGGCAAGGTCACGTTACTAGCATACGATTTACAGGAGTATCAGGTGTGTTGCATACAATGATTTACTTGGAATATACTTGACACCATTCGGTGTCTTTTACCTGACTATCTGAATTACCTGCACAACTTACCATGCCTTCCCTGCCACGAAGACACAAGTTAATATGCAACAGGTTCAAATATACTTGATGATCACTGGCTTGATTGCCATAAAGGACTAGTCTGTGACAAAGATGGTTTGCTACGTGCAAATACGAGAGGCGCCGCATACCACCCTGTCCAAGTACGTGAGACTAAACGTGAGTTCCGTCCGGAGCCGAAACGGTGCCAGTGCCCCAGCAGCCGCCCGCAGGAACTATACCTTGTGCACAAGTTGTCCGTGATCGAACAATAACATTCATTCGCCCGAAGGCTACGTGATTATCGCCCGTAGGCTATGTGATTTACTGCCCAGAGGCTACGTGATTATCGCCCGTAGGCTACGTGATTTTCGCCCGTAGGCTACGTGATTTATCGCCCGGAGGCTACGTAAGTACAAGACAAGCAGTGTTGCATGATTCATTTATATTGCATCTACGTTCCATTCATGCATTCAGGATTGAGCTTATACATTGCACAATATAGTAACATTAGATATTCGTAAGAAGGCAAGCATGCGTTTTTAAGGAACATAAGTAAACACGTTTGCTCGGACCCGAAGGTAAGCCGAGAGATGAAACCGTTAGGGACTTAGCATGCGAGGGTCTGAATACAAGCAGTATTTCAATTTCCATGTTCTAGCATAAGCAATACAAGTTGGGATTATTCCCTTAGCTAGGTGCGTTGGATTCTTATTAGCATGCAGGGGGTGAATCACCTAGCGACTAGCATAAACATTCCAGATTTTATGTGTGCTGGCTAAGCAAAGACAAGTTCACCGTAGCCACCCACCTTAGCGATGATTCGCCTCGGTAGAGCGATACGCCAAGCGAGCCTCTGAAAGCCTTAGCCGAATTCCTGTAGGGACAAGTCCGGATATCCTTTGCTTCTCCTTTGAGGCAAAGTGGGTCGGGGCAGTTGCACTTTTATCGATTGAGTCGGCAGTCCGCTAGAACGGAACAGGGTATTACAGATGTGCTCCACATACTCCATCATGAGCTTCACGGATAACCCGCTTTGCATCATCATTGGAGAGACATCGTAGAAGTAGTCCATCGTATGTTCGACGATATAGACTTTGTGAAGGAGCATCAAAATAGAAGCGTACTGATCGTCTCTTGATAGATACTGCTTCTTTAGGGTCCTCTGGTAAGATTTCGTACGCCACGAAATCTATAAAGGGACTTCTCCAGTCTCTCTTAGGGGAAACCTTATTCACGGCGTAGCTGCGTTTCATGTGAAAGTTATTTTTCGCACAAAATAGATCTCTGTTGAGATGGATCACCGAATTCTCCCTTCTTATAGGAATGGCTAGATCTGCAGCTGTAGAAGTATGAAAAATATGCTAGGAAATCATACGCGTAAAACCCTCAACAGGCAGAAAGTTTGCGTAAAACAGAGCTCCAGCACTGGGTGGCGTAAAATATGACTCCAGAGCCATCGGCGTACAACAGAGCTTCAGCGCTATTCAGCGTAAGATATAGCTCCAGAACAGCCCACATAATGCAATATTTCCAGACTGCTTCGGCGTAAAAAGGTTAGTACATCGCCACTCTGGCGTAAAACCTGTCTGCTTTTAATGCAGCAAGAAATTGTATGAGGAATGCTTCGTATTCCTCAAATGAACATGTCAGTGGAAGCAGTGAACCTGACAAAGAGTATTGCACGACGATGGAGAGGACGGCTGTAATGATGATTCTGTACAGAGCCCCAAACTGTCATCTAGTGACATAACCCTTGATATAAGACGTCGTTTACGCATTCGAGGAATACGCTGCCTATTTTACACAGGCAAATGTGAGCTTTTACGCTCAGGAAGAGACGAAACCAACCGCCACGTCAAAAGCTGCTCTTCGTACAGAACTCGAGGCACGTTTCTACAATTAATGTACGAGATGGGGGCAGATCTCTGCATTTAATGCATGAGATTTGGTTCTACTTTTAACGACTGGATGAGCTATAATTAGGGCTAATACGTCAACATCACCATCCCCGTACATTACGCCAACCAGGCTATTTTTAGCTATAGGAGCACGCTGTACGCTATCTCCTTGAAATACGTCGACCTGGCTATTTTCAACTATAGGAGTACGTCGTATGCTATCTCCTCGAAATACGCCATCAGAACAGCAATTTGGCTTCTACGCCAATAGGACAGCTATTTGGCTTCTATGCCAACATGACAGCTACTTGACTTTTATGCCAACATGACAGCTACTTGGCTTCTACGCCATCAGAACAGCTACTTGGCTTCTATGCCAACAGGACTGCTATTTGGCTTCTACGCCAATATGACAGCTACTCGGCTTTTATGCCATCAGAACAACTATTTGGCTTTTACGCCTACGAGACAGTTATTTGGCTTTTATGCCAACCATCTCTATGCAAGGGGCAGTTATCTACGTGGCTTGCATACCGTGATCTTCGATAGGCGATTATACGCATTACCTCATAATGGGACACGTGTCACACGCTAACTCAGGAGATCATTCATACGTGGGTAGCAGTTATTATAACCGTCGCGTAAAAGGTGCAGTTCTCTTCGCTGTTCGGTTTCTACGCCGACTGTAGCAGAACTCTATAAATAGAGACCTCCGGCTACGGAGGTCCAAGGTGGGAAAAAAGTGGAATCCAGAGTGGAAAAGGTCAAGAGAGCACATATAGAGAGCTTTGGCAACGAGAGTTCAACCCCTCATGCAGTCTTTGAAGCTTCTTTTTCGTCTTCTACAGCACTTCTTCGTCATCGTGTGGTCCAAGGGACAAAGTGATCGACCGCAGATCCGACTCCTATAGTAATATTTCCCCAGAATCAAATTTTTGTACTTAACATCCTCGTATAGGATTAATTGTACTTCTTTTTCTTGTTTGTAAACCAAAGAAAGGGTTTCGTATAAACCTAGTTTCAATTTCTTTCGTTTATTATCAAACACAAGATGGCGACTCTGCTAGGGACTACTTTCTCGTCTGACGAGAAAACCATTACTCAACACGATGTTGTATTCGTAGGATCAACGAAGAAAACCTTGGTCGTCCAATTCGACCAATCGGCTTACGAAGATATGCTTCGAGCAGGGGGTAGCTCTCATTCCCTCTCTGTCCAAGACAACAGGAAATTGCGTAAAGTATGGATGCCCCGGATATCCTCTACCATTCCTAGAGACTCTCTCTTTCCGACCAACAAGGTTGTAGCATCGCAACCTGCGCGTCTTGCGCGTAAAACTGTCTCCCGTTTGTGACGTGGCAGACAAATCTTCTGGCAATGCCTCAGCACCAATCCAGAAGTCTACTCCATGCCCTGCGCTTAAAACTCTGTCTCCCGTTTGTGATGTGGCAGACAAAACTTCTGACAATGTCTCAGCGCCAGTCCAGAAGTCTACTCTACGTCCTGCGCGTAAAACTCTGTCTCCCGTCTGTGACGTGGCAGACAAAACTTTTGGCAATGCCTCAGGGCCAATCCAGAAGTCTACACCACGCCCCGTACGTAAAATTCAGTCTCCCGTCTGTGACATGGCAGACAAAATTTCTGATAAGGCCTCAGCGCCAATTCAAAAATTCCAAAAGCGCCCCGCGCGTAAAAATACATCTTCCCTCTACAATGAGGCAGATGGTCCTTGCAGTCGCCGCAAGGGAAACAAGTGGCGGATTTCCTGACCTCTCAGCTTTTACACTATCAAGAGAAGAATCTGTCCGCTCTTCAGATTACGCGGAATGTTGATGGCCGATTGAGGACTTCCTCAATTTTACGCCAACCAGTGCAAAGTTCCAGATTATACTAGGACAAGCCCCTCAGTGTAAAGAAGGCCCAGTTTGTGGATAGATACGCTCGTCATGGATTATATGCTACTCACATGGCTAAAATATTGTATTCGTACGGCAGGGAGAGAGTTATGATTTCCAATATCTGCGTTCCAACTGATGTAAAAAGGCAGAATAAGCCTTCTTTTTCTTCTTCTGTTAATCCTCCTGACTTGCGTAATCTCTTGATCCAGAAGCGCAAAGTTAGGGGATCTTCTAACATGTCTATTACACGCCCTAGGGAGCATTGTAGTAATAGTCACAAAGTTGTAGTTAACTATTGCTGTTCTAAGGCAAAACGGTCAGTTTTTGACCGGTTGAACTACTCTTTGTCTTTACAGGAAGAAGAGCCTACATTCGCATCAGTGAACATGGCTTCACACATTCCTAGAGGAAGGTCAAATTCAAGACGTCATCTCTCTAGAACTCCAAGCCAAAGGAGATTCGACAGACTCCTTCAGAATATAGAAGCTGGTGTATTTCGAAACACTCGTTCAAGGTCACGACAACTGACTTCATATTCTTCTGATTCCGACACTGGGGGTCGCCAATTTCCCGAATCGAATGCTGAAAGTATAGACTCAAACTCTACAGAGATCTATACTGATCCTTTCATAGCATCCAGAGAAATGGGAGTCTATGCCATTGGAGATGAACGTGAAGAGGCTTCCCCTTCAGGGAATACTAAGCAACGCATCGCTGTATTGGAGACATCACTGAAAGAGATGCATTCCATGATAGAGAATATTTACCAGATGATGCTAACTCAACCAATAGCTACTATAGCTCAAGCATCGTTCCCTCCGACTCAAATACGGGTGGGGGTGTACCTGCCACCATCCGACACAAACCAGGAGCCTGTTTTAAATCAAGAGTCAGCGTCTCCTCAACTTCTTAACTCGGAGAATGTATTACCTCATGTTGGAGTTACAATACAACCGATCTCTCACCACTCTGCGGTCCCTTTACCAGCTGAAGATTTGATGCAGGCAGTGTGGGAATTGAAAGCCCAATTTGATGCCTTGAAGCATAAGGATCAGCTCAAGAAATTAGGAATCAACCAACCATATCCAGCTATCTGGGACGAGATACCTTTCCCACCTAAATATAAACCACAGGCTATGGTTTTGTTTGAGGAAAATACATCACCGAGCCAGTACATGAACTACTTTAGCATGATGACGGTGTTGTTGCAAGGGAATTATGCCCTTCTCACTCGAGTGTTTAAAGGCTGTCTCTCTGGAGTGGCTTATCAGTGGTACCGTAGTCTTGCGGACAACTGCATTACTTCCTTTGAAGATTTCAAGACTCTATTCTTTGCGCGATTCTACGAAGGAGGGATGGACATGTCTATGTCCCCACTCATCGAAGTAAAGCAGAAGGAGAAAGAGAACGTTCGCACTTTCATCGAACGTTTTCGTCAGGCCACTTTGCAAATGCCTCCCGGAGTTCCGGATTTAGCCTTGGTGGATAT
This sequence comes from Iris macrosiphon, assembly GCA_036927795.1. Taxonomy (NCBI): domain Eukaryota; kingdom Viridiplantae; phylum Streptophyta; class Magnoliopsida; order Asparagales; family Iridaceae; genus Iris; species Iris macrosiphon. The sequence continues at coordinate 249,796,154 of JAYESA010000004.1, forward strand.
TTGCAGGAAGAACCTTCTTCCACTAATCTCGGTGTTCACAGGACCATATCAGTTCTATGATTGGCCCTCGTTTATCATCTCAGCGGTAGCCGCTGAAGACAACAGTCGGAAGGCACGTGACAATGGAATCTTGATCTCTACCTCTGATAGAGGGAATAGGTCATCCTCCAATAACGACCATCCTCGTGGTTCCAAAGGAAAAGAAGCTCTAGCGATCAATACGTCCAGACAAAATACTCTGGCAACCACATAGACGAAACCTGGGACTTCCAGGCCCATTGAAGAATATTCTTTTGACGATGACGATATTCCGAGCATATTCGACTGTCTAGTCAAAAGTGGCAAGCTTACCCTCCCCGAGGCAAAGCGGCCTAATGAAGTCGGCAGTACCAATAACCCTAAGTACTACATTTTCCATAGGTACATACATTATCCCACAAAGACGTGTTATATACTAAAAAGAAAAATCCAGGAGTTGATCGACGCTAAGGCCATCACTCTGAGTAATAGTGAGAAGACGGTCACCGCCAATATGATCTCTCACCAATTCGGCAATCTGCCTCCTCAAGAAGTTCCGGATGGTGTTGTACCTATTTTCTGGACGATGATGAACATTGTTAAACTTCCTCCGGCCAGGGGTCAAAATCATGACCCGGTACCCCTAACTACCCAGCGTGGTGAGATTATGTGGGTTTATCCTGATCTGGTGTCAGAGATCGAGGAAGAGACTCAAGCTGCTAAGGCTAAGTCTAAAAAGAACTCGAGGTATAAACTATGCCATATGGTTGCGATATCCTCGACATCAGAAGAAGAAGAGGCTTTGGCTACCGGAACCCGCTCAGGAAAAGCCTACCTCAAGGACTATGGAGGAAATCAGGAAGATGCAACGGCAGACACATCAGCTGCCAAACTTTCAGAGCCTGAACCTGTCATACCAGAGGCAGGTCCTTCTAGACCAACTTCGGCGGACAAGGGCAAGCAAAAAGAAGTACGTTTTGATAAACCTTTGAAGAATATTCAAAACAAAAGTTTGGAGAAACCATATAACTTCGACATCCTGGCCCAGTTGGCTAATACACCAGCCAGATTGTCCATTTTTGAGCTCCTAAGGCTATCCAAAGACACTCGTCAAGCCTTGAGTGAAGCATTAATGCAGGCGGATGCATGCTTGACTCAGCTCAAGTTCCCCGATAAAGAACCTGTGGCATGCCCTCAATGCCATAGTGTGATGGAGGTGGTCCCTAATATCACTTTCACTCAAGATGACATGCTGTTAAAATATAACAAGCATGACAGGCCCCTCTATTACACCGGATACGTTGGTTCCATGGAGGTAGACCGGATTCACATAGATCCGGGATCGTCGATCAGCATCATCCCTCATAGTCTGCTCAGACCGCTGAGGATTCCTACAAGCGAACTGGCTTACACCACCACTACAATTGTGGGCTTCAACGCCAGAAAAAGTAAGCCGTTGGGGAAGATTCGTCTGAGGATCCAGATTGGGGACCTTAGATCAGTGGCTACATGCTACGTCATCGATTCAGAGGTGTCCTACAACATTCTGCTGGGCAGACCATGGATCCACGATCACAACATTGTTCCTTCGACTCTATATCAATGCTTCAAATATGTAGATGCCCAAGGAACAGTAAAAACAGAGTTTGCTGACCTTAACCCGTTCAAAGGAGTAGAATTCTACTATTCTAATGCCATATTGTACACCCAAGACTACATGAAAGAGATGTCAGGCAAGACAGAGGAGGAATCCCATCGGAAGCCGGAAGAACCCTCTGTTGAGCAACACCTGTCGATCCAGGTGAAAAGATGGACTACCCGTCCGAAAGGCATGGAACCCAGGGCTATTCACTTGAACAAAACTAAATCAGGAGAAGGAAGCGACCCTCTAGTGATCACTTTGAACCAGAAGCCTCCACCTTTGGTCATCAACCTCGGGCGCAACAAATAGCTGACTGATGTAAATACAACCGGGAACGTGAATTCTGACGATAATAAAGATTCTCTTTTCCAGTATACTGATGCTCAACGTCCAAATCAGGAATCATCCCCCCATAATGATATAGAACCTATAGCACAAAAATTCTTGGAAGCTATAGGCTCCTATCATCCGTATGTGTGGGAAGTGGCATCAACATCTAATGTCATCACGATATATAGACCACATGAAGATTCTATCTTTATTATCTCGCCTACTCGCAGCAATCAACATCCAATAGTCTTTGGTCGCATGCGCAACAAAACGACTGTACAAGAAGACTCTCACGAGTCCGATGCTGGCAAAATGCAAGTTCACAGATATAGCCCGCAAGCTTTGAAGATTATGCAAAGTATGGGTTATGATCTGAAGTTAGAGCCAGGTCTCAACTATAAGAAAGGCAGGCAAATGCCGTTGCATGGTGATCCCTACTGTCAATGAACTCGTTTTGGGTTAGGGTATACTACTTCCCATGCAACTTCTGAGTCAAGTGAGGATATTTTTTCCTCTTCTCAAGATGACTCGTCATCCTCCGGCTCGTATGATGATCTCGAACGAGCATTATCAGTAAATACGGTATTGACAGATTCTCTCGAAGTAGACGAACAAAAATCTGAACTGTTTGAAAATGACTCCTGGGCACAGCAAATAGATACACAATGGGAACTCCGGTTCGAGCAGAGAGAACCGCCCACTGAAGATAAAGTTATCCAAATCGATGTTGGAGATGAACTTTCACCAAAGCCGATATTTATCAGTAACAATCTTTCCGAAGAAGAAAGGAAAAAAATAATCCAGCTGATAAAAGAATATATCGATGTCTTCGCATGAAATTATGAGGATATTCCAGGTCTTGATCCGAAAGTGGCTACTCATAAACTCAATATATTGCCCAATTCGAAGCCGGTGAAACAACACCAATGTCGGTTTTGCCCGGATATGATGGATGCCATCGAAGCTGAAATTAAGAAGCTGATAGCCTGCGGGTTCATCCGGGAAGAACAACATCCTGACTGGGTCGCCAATATAGTTCCAGTCATGAAGAAAAAAGGGAAAGTGCGTGTTTGCATCGATTTTTGAGATCTGAATGTAGCCTGCCCTAAAGATGAATTCCCCCTTCCCATTACAGACGTCATGATCGATAATACGTGCAGTTTTGAGCGCATGTCTTTCATGGACGGATTCTCAGGATATAATCAGATTAAGATGAATCCTGAAGATGAGAAGCATACTGCCTTCCGGACACCATTGGGGGTATATTGCTATACGGTTATGCCTTTCGGATTGAAGAATGCCGGGGCTACGTACCAACGAGCTATGAGTAACATATTCCATGAGCACTTACACAAAACAGTAGAATGTTATGTAGACGATATTGCTGTCAAAATCTGCTTCAAGGATAATCACATCCAAGACTTGAAGACAGTGTTCGAGTTGATGTGCCAACATCAACTCAAAATGAATCCCAAAAAGTCCTTTTTTGGTGTATCCAGTGGCAAATTCTTGGGATTTGTCATTACCGCTAAAGGCATTCAAGTGGACCCTGATAAAGTGAAGGCTATCTTAGAAATGCGACCATCCCGTAATCTGAGGGAACTCAGGGGATTCCAAGGTCGTCTGGCTTACATCAGGATATTTATATCCAACCTCTCTGGGAGATGTCAACCTTTTTCTCGCCTGATGAAGAAAGGTGTGTCATTCGTATGGGACGAAGCCTGTCAGCAAGCGTTTAATGATATCAAGCGATATCTCACAAATCCTCCAGTTCTGGTGCCTTCCGTCATAGGAAGACCATTTTTGCTGTATGTTCGAGCAATAGATCATTCTTTAGGAGCTCTCCTCTCACAGAAGAACAATAAGGGTCATGAACAGGCTATCTACTATTTAAGCAGGATGATGGTCGGAGCTGAACACCGGTACAATCTAGTAGAAAAAGAATGCTTGGCCCTAATATTCGCCATTCAGAATACGCGACATTACGTCACAGGCTAAACTATTCTTATCATCTCCAGGATCAATCCTCTTCGAGTATTGATGAACAAGCCAAGTGTTCTCAACTCCTGACTCGCGACTTGGGCGATGTTATTAATACCGTATGATATGGTGTATGTCCCTCAGAAGTCCATAAAAGGTCGAGCCTTGGCTAATTTCTTAGCTGCTCATCCAATTCCGGAAACCTCTAAACTATATGAGGACATTCTCGACGAAGTTGCAGAATATAATTCCGCAATGGAAAGTGATACATGGCAGCTATTATTCGATGGTGCCTCTAGGATTGGTCCCAGGGGAAACATAGTTTCAGGAGTAAGAATTGTCCTGGTCACTCCTGATAAACTTGTCATCTATCGAGCATATTCTCTTAGCGAACCCTGCTCTAATAATGTGGCAGAGTATAACGCCCTATTGATCGGGCTCCAAGTCGCTAAAGAATTGGATATTGAATACCTGAAAGTTTTTGGTGATTCGCTGCTGATCGTCAATCAGGTCAGAGGAATATATGAAGTCCGCAATCCAGACCTCATTCCTTATCACCGAGCAACGATCGAGATTGCATTGCCTTTCAGAGGATTCTTTTTAGAGCACGTGCCTCGATCTCAAATTTTGGAAGCTGATGCCCTGGCCAGTCTAGCTGCAGATCTAGCTATTCCTATAAGGAGGCAGAATTCAGTGATCCTTCTTAACAGAGATTTATTTTGTGTAAAAAAAAACTTTCACATAGAACACAGCTACACTGTAAACACGGTTCCTCCTAAGAGAGACTGGAGAAGTCCCTTTATAGACTTTGTGTCATACGGAATCTTACTAGAGGATCCTAAAGAAGCAGTATCCATCAAAAGACGATCATTACGCTTCTATTTTGATGCGTCATCACAATGTCTATATCGCCGAACATACGATGGACTGCTATTACGATGTCTCTCCGATGATGAAGCAAAGCGGGTTATCCGTTAAGCTCACGATGGTGTATGTGGAGCACATCAACCCGGTCCTAAGTTACAGGATTGTATCAGGAGGATGGGCTACTACTGGCCTACTATGATCACAGATGCAGTAAAATATGCAAGACAATGCAGAGCCTGTCAAGTTCATGCAAATTTTATACATCAGCATTCTGAACATTTGCATCCTACGATTGCATCATGGCCTTTTGAAGCATGGGGTATGGATATTATTGGTCATATTCACCCGTCTTCTTCTAGAGGACATCGGTTCATATTGGCTATCACAGATTATTTCTCCAAATGGGCGGAGGCGATCCCTCTTGCTGAGGTGAAGACATCCAACGTGATCAGCTTTATCAAGCACCATATCATTTATCGCTTTGGGATACCCCGAAGGATAATTCATGACAATGGGCCTCAATTCATCAGCCAAGCATTTTATCAATTTTGCGATAAAATTGGATACAAAATATGGCCTCTACGGCATACAATCCAGCTGCTAATGGTTTGGCGGAAGCCTTCAACAAAACCATTATCAAACTCTTGAAAAAGTTTGTCTCTTCAAACAAAAGAGATTGGAATGAGAAGCTGGGAGAGTGCCTCTGGGCATATCGCACAACGGTACGAGCAGCGACGGGTTGTACCCCATTCTCATTAGTCTATGGGTGTAAAGCAGTTCTCCCCATTGAAATCCAAATTCCATCACTCAGAATAGCAGTGGCTAATGAGTTGACTCTGGAAAATAATGATCGACTATGGCTTCAAGAGCTAGAAGGATTAGACGAGAAACGCCTTCAAGCTCAACAGCATATTGTGTTCTACCAGGCATGCATCTCCAGAGCTTTTAACCGAAAAGTGAAGGAGAGAGTGTTCAAAGTTGGCGAGCTAGTTCTAGCTGTGAAGAGGCCAATGATCATTACCCACAAAAGTAAGGGTAAATTCTAGCCCAAATGGGAGGGCCCTTATGTGATTGAAACAACGTTTTCAAATGGCACATACAGATTAGCCAAGCCTAACGGAAATCTGATAATGGCTCCTATCAACGGCAAATTCCTGAAGAGGTACTACGCTTAATCTCCCTTGCTTAAAACGGAGTATGGCGAAGATCTCATTCTGACGATAATACGTACAAAGACTGGTTGGAGCATATTCTATCATGTTATTATGAACTCTGAATAGATATGTTTAACTAATTTGGAACTTCAAAATCTATCACATTCATATTACCTCTGATAGTGTTTTGTATACAAATTTAGTTGGATCATATTCTATCATATCCACATAACCTCTGAATAGATATATCCAGCTGAAGCTTACCGAAAGTATATCACGTCCATATTACCTCTGATATCACTTTCACCCTAGCCTATCATTTATATTCAAAAATGATGGGTCCACAAAGTCAGATAAAGTCTCTTTATTATCTCCGAGAAGAGCAAAACTACATAAAGAAGCAAAAAGTATATCATTGGGGAGGAGCAGTCAAATCACGAATCTGCTGCACCAAAGCGGTCATCCTCTCATTCCTGGAGTCCAAGATGTTAGCGCGAGCCCGTTCCAGTCGTGCCTCGTCATTACTCAGGAGGGATAGTTCGGACCGAGCATGTATATAATCGGCACAAATGACACCCACGTGTGCCAAGTTCCGCTGAGCTGCATCCTTTTGGCCCTTTAACTTATCTCGAGCTGCCAGGGACTGGAGGGCCCACTCCTTTGCCTGAGCGAGTTTAGCTTCCAATTTATGGACCCTCGCTTCATTTCCCTCATGTTTGGCCTCGCACTGGGTTATTTGAGGAATAACCTCCTCCAAGACGGTCTGCTCTTTAGCCATCTTCTGCTGTTGTGCCTTGATGGATTTTTTAAAGCATTCCATCTGCTCAGCAAACTTCATAGTCAAGGAGTCATACTCGGCCTGAATCATATCACCGACGTTGCCTCGAGATAGTTACAAATATTCGTTAATGGGTTGTTCCAAACCATTAACTATTTGCTCTAGCGCATTAGCTCTTTCAGCGTCACCGAAATTTTTAATCTGCGCTATAGTGAGATTGGAGAAAATCTTCAGAGCATCGAATCCTAGATTCTTCTCCAGCACCATTGATAACAATATTTTCAAAGTGATATAGAATACGCTAGTATATTGTTCAACTAGCATAGCGTAGCTCGAGTGGACGCTGGGAGTGGCTGCGATATCTGTGAATCCCCCTCCAGGAATGATTACAGAGGAAGTTGCCACAGTCGTTGCCTCTACAGATGGCGCTACAAAAGAACTAGCACCAGCAACGGTTGAAGTTGCTGGCGTACTCAATGAAGGAGGCACAGTCGCGATGATTGGCTCATCCTCCTCTGAAGATATCGGGACTGCAGTGGGAGAGGCTACACCCGAAAATATTGTGGAGGAAGGATCGACAGCTTCAAACATGCCCCTTCAAAGTCGAGCGTCGCCGTTTCATCGGCAGGATCCGTAACAAAGTCAAAGGTTGAGTCAACTCCGCCCTCCCCTGAGATGTCTTCACCTGAAAAGAAGACAAAAGAAAGTTAATATCAACCTGATGTTAATTTTTCTAAAAGAGGTATAAATACAACATTTACCCATGGCCGATGGTATATATGTCGCGTCCGTAGCCAGTACAGCTAAATTATTTCTTAATGATGCTAAGCGAGCTGTCATACCTGAAGAAGAGGGCGCACCAACTGACACTGGCAGGTAGTCTTTCCAGTCTTTACCAAGATCCACTCGAGGCTCATCGGGTAGAATCTCGCTGGAAATACTTACAGACGAAGTAGGGGTTACTCCCATTATTGGTATGGATAAAGGTATATAAAATCTTATTATGCTCGGCCTCGGAGGTGATCTCGTAGCACTACCAGAAGCAGTAGTAGCAGCAATCTCGAGCAAAGAATCACTGGCACTGCCAGCCGGAACTACGGAGGTTCTCTCTCTAAAAGGCGAAGGACCTCTAATCAGATAATCATCCCCAACAGGGGAGACGACAGGCTCACTCCTAGGAGCCCCCTGGTGGAAGCCCTTTTCGGACCTCTGGCAATCTTCTTTTTGCGAGGGGAAGGCTCTTTCAGAGTCGAAGCCTTCCGTTTCTGGGGGATAACGAGAGGCTCAGCTGGCGGAGTTATTATGCCTCTCGGTATTGTCGTCAAGAACTCGTCTGCCCCGGCGGTGTCCTCATTCTCGTACGAGGAAACAGACGGAACCTCCTCCCTTGTGGCAGATCTATGGAAGGGCATCCTAAAACATCTATGCACATCAAAATCGTGATGGAAGGTATTTATGGACGCATAGAACTGCACATATGAGTGAAGGATGCGCAACTCCATAGAGAGAGAAGTTGCGGGCATAGCAAAAGTTGCACCAGTACAGCCCGTAATAAAGTACCGCCATCCTCTGGCTCCATCAATAAGTCCACCTTTGGACTTGAAGCTGGTAATGGCATTCCCCACATGTAGCTGATCATACCCAAAATGCCTGGCAAACTGACTGGACAAATAAGGCTCCAGGTAGCAGTGGTCATCGCTTCTGTACAGCAAATGGGAAGGTCTAATGCAGACCAACCAGTAGAAGGCTTCAGGAGAAAGAATGGTCCTCCCATGGCCCTCATCCTTAAGTTTCTTACCCTGTTGATTGATATGTACAGGGGACGATACAGAAGATCTTCCAGCTGTGGGCAACGTTTAACGCCCGCCGGCAATCTATGACGGTCGCCACGTTCCAAGAGGAATTCTTGTAATTCAATAAGAAGTTATTTTCTGAACCGCTGGCAGGACCGGAAGACATCACCCTGGAGTTGTGAAGAATCAACCATCCCATCAGGTACAGGAAGGGTAATTCCACCCTGGGAAAGCTTTCACGCTGCGTCTCATCAGCGAGAAACCCATCAGTAAGGGCCCTCAGGCCTGCTTGCATTCTACATACCATAGCAGGAAGCAGGCCCAGTCTTGCTCCAAACACTAAATGCACTGTAGGCCATAAGGTGTTGCGATGGATGCGATCTGCAGACGCGATGCCAGGTACTACCCAGCGGCGAAGCCAGATGGAGAGGAAGCCAGCCAATTGAGCTTTCTTTGACAGAGGCTTACGACAATGCCTCATATAACTGAAGGCTTTTGTGACTGCAGGGTAACCCCCTATCTCCTTGTCAAAAATATGATCTGAAGCCCCGGCGTCTTCAATAAGGTCATCGACCATATCAGCATTGAGCATGCTTAGGAGGTTCAAAGGCCTATCTCGGCTATCTACCACCTTGTCCAGCTTAACATTTCTGGCCTGGTGGAAGAAGAGATAGGTTGCCTACTTGTTGATGTGAGCTAAATCAGAAGGCTCCTTGTAGAAAGTGGTGCAGGCAAGATAGTGGCACATCAGCTCCTGATATACTGCCACCATCCGAGGGTTTGTATCCCTCAACTCTCTATTTGTAGGGACGTACTCTTCATAAGGAACGTCCCCCATTGGCAGCCTTGAAATCTCTACCATCTCATGAAGGGCTAAGCCCAACTCACCCAGTGGAGTGGCAAAAGTCCCAGTGAGCGAGTTGTATCGCTCCATCAAGGCTAAAAATAAGTTAGGGTTGACAGGCAGCCCAACACTTGTGGCGTTCACAACCGCGAATAAGCCAATACTTTCCAGCTCCGTCTGGAAGTGCTTCAGGGCCCAGGCAGTCAAACTGGCCCATCGAAGATTCCCCGGGCTAAGCCATCCGCTGGTCCGAGGATTGACCCTGGGGTACATTCCTCCCTGCCCCATAAAGTCATTGCAGAAGGTCGACATCTGAACCGGTTGGATCAGCGACGTATCCTCACTCGGGACACTACCCGGCAGTAATCCCCTAAAGGACATAACTGGGCCTGAAGGTCTGCTCATAAAGGCTCCTTGGTTTAATTCTTTGTTATATAAAATCTTCTCCGGTCGGCCGTGAAGATCTGGAGTCAGAACCCATAACATCTTCCTAGGATGTGTGGCATGGAAGAACGCAGAGATGGGGTAATCCCTGGGCATCTTGGACAGATATATCACCGTGCCCTCAGCAGTAAACACCCAATCCTCCTTCTTGGGCTTGGTCTGGGATTGTTTGTCGATAACATCCCCGAACAAGAAGCCTGGCTTCTTATACTCCGTCTCGTCTATGTATGTCAGGGGCTCCCCGCTGATCATACTCAGCAGCATGCGTTCTCCTTGGAACGAGATTAAAGTTCCCTTTCTTCAGGATAATTGGCTCCAGAAATAGGGAATGTCACATGGGACAAGCCCTCCAAATAGTTTGAGCTCAACATCCCGGCAGCAGAGCCCATAACTTCAGCCAAAGGAGAAATCTGCAAATTCACTACAAAATACAAGAGAACAAGTCAGTTTCTACACTAGACGCTACACTCTTGCTTTTTACGTCAAAGATTATCAGTTTGAGCTTTTATGCCAAGACTGCAAAAATTTGAGTCTTACGCTGGAAACTGTTTTCCATTGTGTAAAACTCAAGGTTGGCAGTATCTAACAATCTGAGCTTTTACGCTAGATTGACAAAATTTGAATTTTTTTACGCCGGTACTTATATCCAGCGCGTAAAATTTAAAGTTTGTAGTATACGCCAAATCTCGACAGTCTGAGTTCTTATGCCAGACTGTAAAAATTTGGAATTTTTACGCCGACATATTAGGAATGTGCGCGTAATAAAAAAATATCTCCGTACATCATCTTCCTCGAAGAGGCTCTCAGTACGAAAGATGACCTTGCGCGGGCACGTACAACGTGTGCGAAGGATTTTTGTTTTCTCCCGAAGTCTCTACCTGTAATATCTGGAGCACAGCTCGACGGCGGAGCGCTGCGTTCCAATCGAGGCTCGTTCAGCCTAATAGGAGTTGCTCGTGCTGGAGCAGTGGAGCGGGAAGAGGAAGCGATCTTCTTTCCCTTAGCAGTGGAAGTCTGTTTAGGTGCCATGGCGATTCTGAGTTCTCAAGAAAGAGACGAAGAAGAAGGGTTCTTGGAAAGCAAGGGTTTTGGGAAGACAGATAAAAGTTTTCTCTCTCAGAACTTTGGACTATTTATAGAGTTCGGATGACTCCTCGAATCCCTAACCAAATACGATATTTAATATTTGGTTATGATTTGGGACCACATCAGCCTACCATTTAGGGAAGACGGACAGTCAGTGGATCCAGATTTTACACGCAGATCAGATCTATAATTTTACGCTAAGGAGCTTTTACGCTCGAGAGGCTACAAATTTACAGTTTTACGCTCAGAGGCTATAAATCTACTGTTTTACGTCCAGATGCTTTTATGCCCATGAGCTTTTACGCTCAAGAGGCTACAAACCTACGATTTCACGCTCAGAGGCTACAAATCTATGATTTCACGCTCGAAAGCTTTTTACGCTCAGAGGCTACAAATCTACGATTCTACGCTCGAAAGCTTCAGACGGCCAATTACAAAGGTTTACGCAGAAGATGCTCCTTTTTTGCTACAAAAATATTCTAAGTACCTGAATCATACAGAGTTCAGCATTAAAGATGACTCTCCTTCTTGGGTCACTTGGAAGTTCATCCAAAGTCCAGCCAGAATACTTTACAAAAATTCCAGTATGGCAGGGTCGACAGAAATTTCTCGCATTTTTCAAGGGATTTTCGGGAAATTATTCTTGAAGATGATGATCTGAACAAGAATTTTTCATATCAGAGAAGTGACAGTTCAGAATTTTATGCGACTCCTCGTCCAAAACAGCATGACAGTTTGGATCTTCAACTTAAATGCTAAACAGCTTTCTACGCGTCTTCTATTACGCGTAAAAGACAAGACGAGATCAGATATTCTCTTATCAGAGTCGGCGTAAAATTATTCAGACGTGTCGAAGCTGCACACTATTCAGACTTCCTCACAGCAAATATGACAAACCATCAAATGCGTAAAAGAAGACAAATTTATTCATCATGATTACATATGATGGAAATCCAGTCTACAAAGGATTTTTTATCTTCATGATTACATATGATGGAAATCCTTCTTCTACAAAGGATTTCTCATTTTTGTTGGAGATCACACCAAGAATCTGTTTTGCCAGGTTTTTGTATTGGTGTAGATCTTTTTCGTCTTCTACAGCAGTTAATCGGCTTTTGCGGCCGATTAACAAGAAAATAATAAATGGCGGGAGGATACAAAATTGGGCATGTATTAATTTTGCAAGCCCACCCTCCATACGCCATGGCAGGCATGCCCTAGATTTGAGTTGGGGGTTCAGACCCAACTCAATACTGGAAGACAGGGCCAAACTGCCTAGCCTCGTCCAGCGCCATGATGGAAGAAAATACAGCTTGCAAGCTGTGTGGTCTAATACGACCCTTCCTCTCTCCTGGACGAATCATCATATGAAATTACTGATCATCCCGAGCAAAGGAAGCTATGATATCCTTCCATGAACCATTATTACAGAGGACATTTGCTCGAAGATGCCTCTTTTTATGGCTCTTTACATGCTGGAAGAACATGATCTTCATCTTCCTTAAGTCAAACCGATGAAGCTCGGCAACTATCTCTTTGTGGTGAAGGAAGTGTGGGAAAAACTGGTTAATCCATTCACCTTTATATAGGCAAGGGAGAGCACACTGAATCCCAACAAACTCCTAAAACTTTGTCGAGAAATCAGCCTCGCGGAACGAGTCAAACTTGACTGTTTCATGCTTCATTCAAAGTGTTTCAAATTACGAGGAATTTGAAAACTTTGAAGGGGTCTTGTAGAAGCATAAAAAATACGCTGGGGAATCATACGCGTAAAACCCTCAACAGGCAGGAAGTTTGTGTAAAACAGAGCTCCAGCACTGGGTGGCGTAAAACATGACTCCAGAGCCATCGGTGTACAGCAGAGCTTCAATGCTATTCAGCGTAAGATATAGCTCCAAAACAGCCCGCGTAATGCAGTATTTCCAGACTGCTTCGGCGTAAAGAGGTTACTACATCGCCACTCCGGCTTAAAACCTGTCTGCTTTTATTGCAGCGGGAAATTGTACGAGGAACGTTTCGTATTCCTCAAATGAACCTGTCAGTGGAAGCAGTGAATCTGATTCTTGATAAAGAGTACTGCACGACGATCGAAAGGACGGCTGCAATGATGATTCTGTACAGAGCCCCAGACTGTTGTCTAGTGACATAACCATTGATATAAGATGTCGTTTACGCATTTGAGGAATACGCTGCCTATTTTACACAGGCAGATGTAAGCTTTTACCCTCAGGATGAGACAAAAACCAACCGCCACATCAAAAGCTGCTCTTCGTACAGAACTCGAGGCACGTCTCTACAATTAATGCGCGAGATGGGGGCAGATCTCTGCATTTAATGCATAAGATTTGGTTCTACTTTTAACGACTGGGTGAGCTATAATTAGGGCTAATACGTCCACATCACCATCCCCGCACATTACGCCAACCAGGCTATTTTCAGCTATAGGAGCACGTTGTACGCTATCTCCTTGAAATATGCCGACCTGGCTATTTTCAACTATAGGTGTACGCCGTATGCTATCTCCTCGAAATACGCCATCAGAACAGCTATTTGGCTTCTACGCCAACAGGACAGCTATTTGGCTTCTATGCCAACATGACAGCTACTTGGCTTCTATGCCAACATGACAGCTACTTGGCTTCTACGCCATCAGAACAGCTACTTGGCTTCTATGCCAACAGGACAGCTATTTGGCTTCTACGCCAATATGACAGCTACTCGGCTTTTACGCCATCAGAACAATATTTGGCTTTTACGCCTACGAGACAGTTATTTGGCTTTTATGCCAACCATCTCTATGCAAGGGGCAGTTATCTACGTGGCTTGTATGTCGTGATCTTCGATAGGCGATTACACATATTACCTTATAATGGGACACGCGTCACACGCCAACTCAGGAGATCATTCATACGTAGGTAGCAGTTATTATAACCACCGCGTAAAAGGTGCAGTTCTCTCCGTTGTTCGGTTTCTATGCCGACTGTAGTTGAACTCTATAAATAGAGACCTCCGGCCATGGAGGTCCAAGGTAGGAAAAAAGTGGAATCCATAGTGGAAAATGTCAAGAGAGCACATATAAAGAGCTTTGGCAACGAGAGTTCAACCCCTCCTGCAGTCTTTGAAGCTTCTTTTTTGTCTTCTACAGCACTTTTTTGTCATCGTGTGGTCCAAGGGACAAAGTGATCGACCGCAAATCAGACTCCTATAGCAATATTTCCCCAGAATCAAATTTTTGTACTTAACATCCTCGTATAGGATTAATTGTACTTCTTTTTCTTGTTTGTAAACCAAAGAAAGGGTTTCGTATAAACCTAGTTTCAATTTCTTTCGTTTATTATCAAACAGCAGGAAGACTGGCCAGAGCATCAGCTTCCAAATTTTGAGATCGAGGCACATGTTCTAGAAAGAATCCTTTAAAATACATGGCTATCTAGATCGTTGCTTGGTGATAAGGAATGAGGTCTGGGTTGCTGACTTCATATATTCCTCTGACATGACTGACGATCAGCTGAGAATCACCAAAAGCTTCCAGGTATTCAATCTCTAATTCTTTAGCGACTTGAAGACCGATTAGTAGGGCGTTATACTCTGCCATGTTATTAGAGCAGGATTCGATAAGAGAATATGCTCGATAGATAACGAGTTTATCAGGAGTTACCAGGACAATTCCTACTCCTGAAACTACGTTTTCCTTGGGATCAGTCCTGGAGGCACCATCGAAGAATAGTTGCCACGAATTACCTTCCATTGCAGAGTTATATTCTGCAACTTCATCGGGAATGTCCTCGTATAGTTTGGAGGTTTCCGGAATCGGATGAGCAGCTAAGAAATCAGCCAAGGCTTGACCCTTTATGGACTTCTAGGGGACGTACACCATATCATACGGTGTTAATAACATCGCCCAAGTCACGAGTCGGGAATTAAGGATGCTCGGCTTGTTCATCAGTACCCGAAGAGGATTGATCCTGGAGATGATATGAATAGTTTGGCCTGTGACATAATATCGCATCTTCTGAATGGCGAACACTAGGGCTAAGCATTCTTTTTCCACTGGATTGTACCGGTATTCAGCTCCAACATCATCCTACTTAGGTAGTAGATAGCCTGTTCATGACCCTCATTGTTCTTCTGTGCGAGGAGAGCTCCTAAAGAATGATCCATTGCTCGAACATACAGCAAAAATGGTCTTCCTATGACGGGAGGCACCAGAACTGGAGGATTAGTGAGATAGCATTTGATATCATTAAACGCTTGCTGACCGGCTTCATCCCATACGAATGACACACCTTTCTTCATCAGGCAGAAAAAAGGTTGACATCTCCCAGAGAGGTTGGATATGAATCTCCTGATATAAGCTAGGCGACCTTGAAATCCCCTGAGTTCTCTCAGATTACGGGGCAGTCGCATTTCTAGGATAGCCTTTACTTTATCAGGGTCAACTTGAATGCCTTTGGCGGTAATGACAAATCCCAGGAATTTGCCACTGGATACACCGAGAAAGGACTTCGTAGGGTTCATTTTAAGCTTACGTTGGCGCATCAACTCGAACACTATCTTCAAGTCTTGGATGTGATTACCCTTGAGTTGGCTTTTGACAGCGATGTCGTCTACGTAACATTCTACTATTTTGCGTAGATGCTCATGGAATATGTTACTCATAGCCCGTTGATAAGTAGCCCTGGCATTCTTCAATCCAAAAGGTATAACTGTGTAGCAATATACCCCCAGTGGTGTACGGAAGGCAGTATGCTTCTCGTCTTCAGGATCCATCTTAATCTGATTGTATCCTGAAAATCCATCCATGAAGGACATGAGCTCAAAGCCGCATGTATTGTCGATCATGACGTCTATGATGGGAAGAGGGAACTCATTCTTGGGGCAAGCCGTATTGAGATCTCGGAAGTCGATGCAAATGTGGACTTTTCTACTTTTCTTCATGACCGGGACAACATTGGCGACCCAATCAGGATGTTGTTCTTCCCGGATAAACCCGCAGGCTACCAACTTCTTGATTTTAGCTTCAATGGCATCCATCATATCCGGGCGGAACCGACGTTGGTGTTGCTTTACAGACTTCGAATTGGGCAGTATGTTAAGCTTATGGGTAGCCACTTTTGGATCAAGACCTGACATATCCTCATAATTCCACGCAAAGATGTCGATATATTCTTTTATCAGCTGGATTATCTCTTCCCTTTCTTCTTCGGAAAGATTGTTACTGATAAATATCGGCTTTGGTAAAAATTCATCCCCAACATCGACTTGGATAACTTTATCTTCAGTGGGTGGTTCTCTCTGCTCGAACCGAAGTTCCCATTGTGTATCCATTTGTTGTGCCCAGGAGTCATTTTCGAACGGTTCAGATTTTTGTTCGTCTGCTTCGAGAGAATTTGTCAATACCGTATTTGCTGACAATACTCGTTCGGGATTAGCATATGAGTCAAAGGATGATGACCCATCCTGAGAAGAGAAAAAGGTATCCTCACTTGACTCAGGAGTCGCAAGAGACGTGGTATACCCTAACCCGAAGTGAGTTCGTTGATGGTAGGGGTCACCATGCAACAGCATTCGCCTGCCTTTTCCATAGTTGAGGCCTGGTTCTAACTTTAGGTCATAACCCATGCTTTGCATAATCTTCAAAGCTTGTGAGCTATATCTGTGAACCTGCATTTTCCCAGCATCGAACTCATGAGAATCTTCTTGTACAATCGGTCTGCTCTGTATGCGACCTAAGACTATTGGATGCTGATTGTTGCGAGTAGGCGGGATAATAAATATAGAATCTTCATGTGGCCCGTATGTCGTGATGACATTAGATGTTGATGCCACTTTCCATACATATGAATGATAGTAGTCTATAGCTTCCAAGAATTTTTGTGCTATAGGCTCTATATCGTTATGAGGGGAGGATTCCTGATTTGGAATTTGAGCGTCAGAATACTGGAAAAGAGAATCTTTATTATCGTCAGAAACCGCGTTCCCGGTTGTATTTACATTAGTCGGCTGCGTGCTGCGCCAAAGGTTGATGACCAAAGATGGAGGCTTCTGGTTCAGAGTGATTACTAGGGGATTACTTCCTCCTCCTGATTTTGTTGTGTTCAAGTGGATAGCCATGGGTTCCATGACTTTCGGACGGGTAGTCCGCCCTTTCACCTGGATTGACAGAGGTTGTTCAGCAGATGGTTCTTCTGGCTCCCGGTGGGATTCCTCCTCCGTCTTGCCTGACACCTCCTTCATGTAGTCTTGGGTGTACAATATGGCATCAGAATAGTAGGACTCAACTCCTTTGAACGGGTTGAGGTCAGCAAACTCCGTTCTTACTGTCCCTTGTGTGTTTACATATTTGAAGCATTGATGTAGAGTTGAAGGAACAATATTGTGCTCGTGGATCCATGGTCTGCCCAACAGAATATTATAGGACACCTCCGAATCAATGACGTAGCAAGTAGCCACTGATCTAAGGTCCCCAATCTGGATCCTCAGACGAATCTTTCCTAACGGCTTACTTTTTCTGGCATTGAAGCCCACGATTGTAGTGGTGGTATAAGCCAGTTCGCTTGGAGGAATCCTCAATGGTCTGAGCAGACTATGAGGGATAATGTTGATCGACGATTTCGGATCTATGTGAATCCGGTCTACCTCCATAGAACCGACGTATCCGGTGTAATAAAAAGGCCTGTCATGCTTGTTATGTTTTAACAACATGTCCTCTTGAGTGAAAGTGATATTAGGGACCACTTCCATCATACTATGGCATTGAGGACATGCCACAGGCTCTTTGTCGGGGGACTTAAGCTGAGTCAAGCATACATCCGCCTACATTAAAGCTTCACTCAAGGCTTGACGAGTGTCTTTGGAAAGCCTGAGTAGCTCGAAAATGGACAGTCTGGCTGGAGTATTAGCCAATTGGGCCAGGATGTCGAAGTTATATGGTTTCTCCAAACCTTTGTTTTGAATATTCTTCAAAGGTTTATCAAAACGGACTTCTTTCTGTTTGCCCTTGTCTGCCGAAGTTGGTCTAGAAGGACCTGCCTCTGGTATGACAGGTTCGGGTCTGAAAGTTTGGCGGCCGAGGCGTCTGCCGTTGCTTCTTCCCGATTTTCTCCATAGTCCTTGAGGTAGGCTTTCCCTGAACGGGTTCTGGTAGCCAAAGCCTCTTCTTCTGATGTCGGGGATATTGCAACCATATAACATGGTTTGCATCTTGAGTTTTTTTCAGACTTAGCCTTAGCAGCTTGAGTCTCTTCCTCAATCTCTGACACCAGATCGGGATGAACCCACATAATCTCACCACGCTGAGTAGTTAGGGGTACCAGGTCATGGTTTTGACCCCTGGTCGGAGGAAGATTAACAATGTTCATCATCGTCCGGGGAATAGGTACTACACCATCCGGGACTTCTTGAGGAAGCAGATTGCCGAATTGGAGAGAGATCATATTGGCGGTGACCGTCTTCTCGCTATTACGCAGAGTGATGGCCTTGGCGTCGATCAACTCCTGGATTTTCCTTTTTAGTACATAACACGTCTTTGTAGGATGATGTATGTACCTGTGGAAAATACAGTACTTAGGGTTGTTGGTACTGCCGACATCATTGGGCCACTTTACCTCGGGGAGGGTGAGCTTGCCACTTTTGACCAGACAATCAAATATGCTCGGAATGTCGTCATCGTCGAAAGAATATTCTTCTTTAGGCCTGGAAGTCCCAGGATTTGTCTGCGTAGTCCCTGGAGTATGGTGCCTGGACGTGTTGATCGCCAGAGCTTCTTTTCCTTTGGAACCACGAAAATGGTCGCTATTGGAGGATGACCGCTTCCCTCTTTCAGAGGTAGAGATCATGATTCCACTATCACGCGCCTTCCGACTGTTGTCTTCAGCGGCTACCGCTGAGATGATAAATGAGGGCCAATCATGGAACTGATATGGTCCTGTGAACACCGAGATCAACGAAAGAATATTCTTCCTGCAAATGTCCACCAAGGCTGAATCCGGAACTCCAGAAGGCATCTGCAAAGTGGCCTGACGAAAACGTTCAATAAAAGTACAACCGTTCTCTTTCTCCTTCTGCTTCACTTCGATGAGCGATGACATAGACATGTCCATCCCTCCTTCGTAGAATCGAGCGAAGAACAGAGTCTTGAAGTCTTCAAAGGAAGTAATGCAGTTGTCCGCAAGACTACGGTACCATTGATAGGCCACTCCAGACAGACAGCCCTTAAATACTCGAGTGAGAAGGGCGTCATTCCCTTGCAGCAACACCGTCATCGTGCTGAAGTAGTTCATGTACTGACTTGGTGACGTCTTTCCATCAAACAAAACCATAGCCTGTGGTTTGTATTTTGGTGGGAAAGGGATCTCGTCCCAGATAGCTGGGTAAGGCTGGTTGATGCCCAACTTCTTGAGCTGATCCTTATGCTTCAAGGTATCAAATTGGGCTTTCAACTCCCGAACTGCCTGCATTGGATCTTCAGCTGGGAAAGGGACCGCAGAGAGGTGAGAGGTCGGTTGTATTGTAACTCCAACAGGAGGCAATGCATTCTCCGGGTTCAGAGGTGGAGGAGCCGTTGACTCTTGATTTGGAGCAGGCTCCTGGTTTGTGTTGGATGGTGGCATATCCACCCCCACACACAGTTGAGTTGGAGGAACCGATGCTTGAGCTATAGCAGCTACATGTTGAGTCAGCATCATCTGGTGCATATTCTCCATCATGGAATGCATCTCTTTCAGCGATGTTTCCAATACAGCGATACGTTGCTCAGTACTCCCTGACGGGGAAGCTTTTTCATGTTTATCTCTGATGGCATAAACTCCCATTTCTCTGGGTGTTACTGAGGGGCTAGTATAGATCTCTGTGGAGATCGAGTCTATAATGTCAGTATCACATTCAGGAAACTTGCGACCCCCAGTGTCAGAATCAGAGAAATATGAAGCTGATTGTCGCGACCTCGAGCGAGTATTCCGAAAGACACATGCTTCAATATTCTCAAGGAGCCTGTCAAATCTCCTTTGGCTTGGAGTTCTAGAGGGGTGACGTCTTGAATTTGACATTTCTCTAGGAATGTGTGAAGCCATGTTCACTGATGCAAATTAGGCTCTTCTTCTTGTAAGGGCAAAGAGTAGTTCAAACGGTCAAAAACTGACCGTTTTGCTTTAGAGCAGCAGTAGTTAACTACAACTTTATGACTATTACAATAGTGCTCCCTAGGGGATGTAATAGACCTATTAGAATATACCTTATCTTTGTGCTTCTGGATCAAGAAATTATGCAAATCAGGGGGATTAACAGGAGAAGAAGAAGGCTTATTTTGCCTTTTTATATCAGTTGGGGTACGGAGATTGGGAATCATAACTCTCTCCCTGCCATAAGAATACAGCAGTTCAGCCATGTGAGTAGCATATGATCCGTCATCCATCTCAGGAGCGTATGTTCCCGTGAACCGGATCTTCTTTACGCTGAGGGGCTTATCCTGGCGTAATCTGGAGCTTTGCACAGGTTGGCGTAAAACTGAGGAAGTCCTCAATCGGCCGTCAGTATTTCGCGTAATCTGAAGAGCGGGCAAATTCTTCTTTTAATGGCGTAAAAGCCGAGAGGTCAGAAATCTGCCACTTGTTTTCCCTTGCGGTGATTGTAGGGATCATCTGCCTCATCGTATATGGGAGATGTATTTTTACGCGCAGGGCGCATTTGGAATTTTTGAATTGGCGCTGAGGCCTTGTCAGAAATTTTGTCTGCCACGTCACATACGGGAGACGAAGTTTTATGCGCGGGGCATGGTGTAGACTTCTGGATTGGCACTAAGGCATTGCCAGAAGCTTTATCTGCCATGTCACAGACGGGAGATAGAGTTTTACGCGCAAGGCGCAGTGTAGACTTCTAGATTGGCGCTAAGGCATTGCCAGAAGCTTTGTTTGCCACGTCACAGACGGAAGACAGAGTTTTACGCGCAAGACGCGGTGTAGACTTCTGGATTGGCGCTAAGGCATTGCCAGAATCTTTGTTTGCTACGTCACAGATGAGAGACAGAGTTTTACGCGCAAGGCGCACAGGTTGCAATGTCACAACCTTGTTGGTCGGAGAGAGAGAGCCTGCAGGAAGGGTAGAGGATGTCCGGGGCATCCATACTTTACGCAACTTCCTGTTGTCTTGAACAGAGAGGAAATGAGAGCCACCCCCTGTGCAAAGCATATCTTCATAAGCATATTGGTCGAATTGGACGACCAGAGGCTTCTTCGTTGATCCGACGGATACAGCATCGTGTTGAGCAATGGCTTTCTCGTCAGATGAGAAAGTAGTCCCCATTAGAGTTGTCATCTTGTGTTTGATAATAAACGAAAGAAATTGAAACTAGGTTTATACGAAGCCTTTTCTTTGTTTACAAACAAGAAAAAGAAGTACAATTAATCCTATACGAGGATATTAAGTACAAAAATTTAATTCTGGGAAAATATTGCTATAGGAGTCTGATCTGCGGTCGATTACTTTGTCCCTTGGACCACACGATGATGAAGAAGTGTTGTAGAAGACGAAGAAGAAGCTTCAAAGACTGTAGGAGGGATTGAACTCTCGTTGCCAAAGTAGTCAATCAACACTCTCTGGATGTACTCTCTTTTCTCCCTTGAATTTGACCTTTGTCTGTGACTCAATTCTTTCGACCTTTTAAAATTCTCCCCCCCCCACTCTTGTGGCCGGAAGTCTCTACTTATAGAATTCGGTCACAGTAACTGACCAGTCGGCATAAAAACCAAACAGTGAAGAGAGCTGCACCTTTTACGCGGCAGTTATAATAACTGCTACCCACGTCTGAATGATCTCCTGAATCTACGTGTGACGCGTCTCCCGTTATAAGGTAACGCATATAATCGCTCATCGAAGATCACGACATGCAAGCCACGTAGGTAACTGCCCCTCGCGTAGAGAAGGTTGGCATAAAAGTCAAATAACTGTCATGTTGGCGTAAAAGCCAAATAGTCATCTTGTTGGCGTAGAAGCCAAGTAGCTATCTTGTTGGCGTAGAAGCCAAATAGCTGTCCTATTGGCGTAGAAGCCAAATAGCTATCTTGCTGGCATAGAAGCCAAGTTCTGTGTAAAGCTTGATGCTGCATGGATAGGTAACCAGCGTAAGGATAGCTAATTATCCTTCTTTGACCGAGGTCTTGAGCGTATTCTGGGCCAAATAGCCTTATCACGCACATTTGTAAATATAGCCTGAGTTGGCGTATTTCAAGGAGATAGCATACGGCGTACTCCTATAGTTGAAAATAGCCAGGTCGGCGTATTTCGAGGAGATAGCATACGGCGTGCTCCTATAGCTAAAAATAGCCTGGTTGGCGTAATATGCAGGGGTGGTGACGTGAGCGTATTAGTCCTAATTTTAGCTCTCCCAGTCATTAAAAGTAGAACCAAATCTCGTGCATTAAATGTAGAGATCTGCCCCCATCTCGCGCATTAACTGCAAAGACGTGCCTTGAGTTCTGTACGAAGAATAGCTTTTGACGTGGCGGTTGGTTTCGTCTCATCCTGAGCGTAAAAGCTCATCTCTGCCTATGTAGAATAGGCAGCATATTCCTTGAATGCATAAACGACATCTTATATCAAGGATTATGTCACTAAACGACAGTCTGGAGCTCTGTTTAGAATTATCATTACAGCCGTCCTCTCGATCGTCGTGTAATACTCTTTGTCAGGAGTCAGGTTCACTGCTTCGTCTGACAGGTTCATTCGAGGAATACGAAAAGTTTCTCGTACAACTTCCCGCTGCATTAAAAGCAGACAGGTTTTATGTCGAAGTGGCGATGTAGCAACCTTTTTACACCAAAGCAGTCTAGAAGTACTGCTTTACGCAGATTATTCTGGAGCAATGTTTACGCGGAATAGTGTTGAAGCTCTGCTGTACGCCAATGGCTCTGAAGTCATGTTTTACGCCACCCAGTGCTGGAGCTCTGTTTTACGCGGGCTTCCTGCATGTTGGGGGTTTTACGCGTATAATTCTCCAGCGTATTTTTCATGCTTCTATACCACCTTCTTGATCTGCCACCAGTCGTGTGCTCATAACTGCAGCTACATGACTGCACATGCCACACTCTTGTTCGTAAGTATCAAATTAAACTCAAACAAACCCTCCAACTTGGCAACCCAGTCCACCACCTTATCCGGCGCGGTCCTGCCTCCGAACTCCGACGGGTTAAACTTCAGAAACTCGTCACCCCTAAAGGTAGACTTTCTAGCAGCCCGTCGAGGCTCATCAGCTTCTGCTAAGCCTGCTCCCTTAGACGCAGTCGTGGATGTCACAGGTGTCGCGGCGGTTCCCGATGCTCCACTGTTGGCTACCAATGTTGTTACTATTTGATTTAGAGAGTTAAGTTGTTGTTGTTGTGTCAAGGCTCTAGTATCAGCCCGTTGCTGCTGAGCTTCGAACCATTCCTGTTGGGCTTTGTGTCAATCATTCTGATTTTTGAACATAGCTATTAGCCTTTTGACTTGGTCATCGCTCACGCTCGTTGCGCGCGATGTCCCTTGGTTACCTGTTTTAGCCATCATGCTAGCAAAAGAGAGTAGCTTGAATTAGTCTCATAATGTATTATGGACTTATTGCATGAGACGTTGGGTTTTCATACTTTTCAAGATCGGGACATATAATACCATCAATTTACTTATATAGATTCACAACCATTTTCGAAATTTAGGACTTTCGAAATCGCTTGAAAACTTATATCAATTTAAAAAATGATATTTGAAGAGGCCAAGGACGTAAAGCCGTGCGCTCTGATACCACCTTGTCACGCCCCGATCACCTAAGGGCCGATCGTCCTCGCTTGGGCGTGATGTCGTGCAAGCCTAAGTTGCGCTTGCACAAGACATAGTACCTGCATAAGACACAAGTTAGACAAAAATATAATATTGTCATGCCCAAATCCCAAAATACGTAGGACTAGGAATACGTAACATGCCCAGCCGTATGTATACGAACTCCAATATATAGAAATCATATACACACGTACGCTGTAAATGAATATACAATCCACTAGTGGTAATATACTGTCACAACAAGTCATACACAATCTATATCTCATCCATAGCACAAATAATCAGGAGCAATAAAGAGCTGAATAATAACTGAATATCACGGATAAGTATCAAGTCTGATATTCCGGTGGAAACAAATCCACTACAAACGACTATACTGAAGTAGAACAAAATCTCTAAACAGTGGAAATAATCATAGCTATTCTGAGAGTAAGACCTCCTTAGTCTGGTAAGTAGAGTCAGGTCCAGGTCCGTACTCCTGTGGATACTCATGCTCGTCCATATCTGGAAAGGGACCAGGTCCTCAAAGGGACGTAACAAGATACATAATATCATGCTAATAAGTACTGAAATATAAACATCCACTGGGTCGCCTAACCGTCTAAGTGAAATGCAACTTGAGGCACTTTGGGCATATGGAAAGTGTAGACTAGACATATGCTGACGTAATTCACCAATCGTGACAACTGGCTAGTATATGCCACATATGCCCCCAGTACAAGGGCGCATGTATACAATAACCGTCGAGTATGGAATCCGCATAGAGGAAGTGGGTTTCCCATACGCCTACTAGTAGTCCTCCCCGCCCAATGCTCTAAGTATATCACATCCATAACATGAGCTGGTTCATAGCCTATCCTTAGTACCCTAGCCCAATCCTACAACCAAATAAGGACAAGGATTGGACCACCGTACTACAATAGACTATGTCCATGGACCTATAATAACTGCAGAGTCTTCTAGCATACAAAGTTTCTATCAGCAGTTATCCCTAACGCACGGCTCATACGTACAGGAGGCCAACCCGGTACGTAATCCGGAATCTATATGAGACTCACAATTCGTGTAACAACTGTGTCACGACCAATGAACCTACTGATGCTACATGATACTGGGTGGTCTCATAAAATAGGTCCAAAATCTACATAAATAAATATCTATGTAAGCAGAAATAAATATGCATGCATCAGTTGGAATATAAATAATCAGTACAATGGCAAGGTATACTTGCCGAGCAAAAGTTCTGTATAGTGCACGTCCAAAGCAGCGTGTTAGTTTAGTGAAAGAAGAATTTAGGATTTGAAAGAGTTGTATATATATAGAGATAAGAGGCGGTGGGAATCACTTAATGGTTAAGAAACTACTGCTGCTGCTGTTTCTTTTTCATTGGTTTAGGTTTCGGCTGAGGGTTGTTTAGTAATAACAGGGTTTAGAGGCGGTGGAAATAAGACGGTGGTGTTTGTTTTACGCGCGGCGTAGGATATTAAGCGGTGGGGTTGAGTTTACGCGTGGTAAAATAAGAAGAGGTGGAGTTCTACTTTACGCGCGGAGTTGCTTTACGCGTGGGGTTTAAACTTTACGCGCGGAGAAGGAAAGAAAAGAGAAGTTGGTTTGCTACTGCTGCTGCTGCTGTTGCTGTTGATTCCTTACTTTACGCGGGTTTGCAAGTGGGTTGTGGGTTAGGAGTTACGGTTTTGATATCCAATAACCAATAGGAATTGTATGTATATATACACATATCTATTCACAGGAAATTCTAAGAATTATATTGGTGCATACGGTTGAGCTAACAATTGTCCAAAGAGTCTCCTACATAGAATAAATCAGGAAAAATTTATAATGGCTCCATAAATACTATATAAATAATTAATAATACAACAAATACGGTTTTCAAAATTAGGGTTCTTACATTCTACCAAACTTATAAAAATTTCGTCCTCGAAATTAAAATAGGGTAGGGGTCTCTCTATCTAATCTCTCTGGATCATAATTTAAAAGAATTCACCTCATGTTTAATAAATGCAATTCCTTCCCAACTTAGGATTTACCCATCTATCACTTAAGGCTATATATCCAAGAAAATTATTCCTTGAATCATTTAATCATGCTATTCAATCTTCAAGGATTACACAAAATTTATCACTTATGGTATATCCTCAATTACGGGAAGTAATCATCAGATAATGTGATTGGCCTATGGGGAATCTCTAGTACTATCTGTATATCAGCTTATACCAAGCACGAGGTTTCATCTTTCTGAAGTAAGATAAGACGGAGAACAATAATAAAGAATTCCAGGTGAAGATGATAGAATACAAGTATATTCGTCTACTAGTCAACTATGTATCTTATTCCTACGTAAAGTAGTATTGCGAAGGGCGAACCAAGCGCACTATGGTTGATCAAACCATAATACACTGATTCTGAAAATGTATTACTGTATGCATCCACTAATACATATATCATGAACAAGCTTGATAAAGAATAAGCTTACAAAACTAGGCTGTAACAGCAGCATAAGTCAAGGTAGTTCAGAAAATATAAATACGCTGGATTAAGATGAGAGATATTACAAAATATTTCAAGTTCATAGAGAAGATAAGACTCATCCAGTCTTTATAGTTGTCATACTAACTCCTGTAACAACATGCCCAAGAAATAAACTCTGTCCAAAAAGCTTATCCAAAAAGAACTCACATTTACTGAGCTGGCCTTGGTGCTGGTAGCGCTAGCCTCTGTGCTGGTGGTGGAAGTGTCAATGTTTGTTGTATAGGACAGTCTTTTATCATATGCTGTCCGGAACCATATCTCATACATTGTCCTAAGCGAAGTCGACAGTCCCTCATAACATGTCCGCGTTTCCCACAATGATGGCAGTGGGGCTTCTCTGGGATCGGGTATGGTTCTGCTTGGTGCTGGTACTGTTGTTGCTGAGATAAAGGATGTCTGGTAGGTCCTTCTTGTTGTGTCTTCCACTGACCTCTCTTTCCTTTGCTGATAGTTTCTTGCAATCTGGCTTCTGTCAGTAATTCGGCGTAAGAGATTCGGGACTGGGAGCTAGTGTAGTGTTGTAGCTCCTGAGTTAGTCCACGATGAAACCTCTTAGCCTTAGCCAAGTCATCTGGTATCAAAGTAGTGCCATATTTACTGAGGCGACTAAACTCAGCATCATACTCATCCACTGTTCTGTTCCCTTGCTCCAGGTGGAGAAACTGATCGTATAATGCATCTCTGACGGTGTCCGGGAAGTACTTCCTTTCAAAGCACTCCAGGAACTGCTCCCAAGTCTGGTATGTACCCAACTGGCGCTCCATGGATTCCCATCAGTGATGAGCATTACCATCTAGAAGCGTCCTTACACCTATCATCCATAGGTCTGCAGGTAGCTGTGATGCTTCTAATAATTTCGAGTGTGAGTGATCCAGTTGGTAGTCTCCTCTGGACTCTCAATGCCTTTGTACGACTTTAGACCCATCTATATAAAGTCTTTTAATAAACCAACTTTAGCTCGAGGTACTAGAGCTAGTGCTTGAGCTGGTACAGTAGTCATTATAATCATCCTTTCAAGTGCTGCTAGGAACTCTTGTGTCTGTTTTGCTGCTTGCTGTCTCTGTTCCTGTATCATCATCTGGAAGAATTGGAACAGTTGTGCCTGGCCATCCTGTGGTATTGATTATACTAGAAGGTTCCCATTAGGTAGAACGGGAAGATCAGATGGAACTGGATTATGAATCTGTCCATCTGATCCCGGAAGTCTAGAAGTCGTTGAGGTCTCTCCTTGAGTCTGACCATTGACTCCAGGAGTTGAGTCACCCTCTGTGACAGTACATCCTTTCTGCATATCCATCTCTCTGTAGGTGATGTACAACGTTTAGAAGGAGTACATGAATCAAACAGGATGTAAGTATATGAAATATGCTGGGGAATGGTCCGTGTATTTTACAGTCAAACCTCCCAACATACATGAAGTCCTCTATGCGTAAAACAGAACTTCAAGGTAGTTGGCGTAAGACAGGTTGATAAGCTTCCTGCATAATGCAGAGCTTCAGGATAATTTGGCGTAAAGTAGAGATTCAGAGTGATCCGTGTAAGATAGAGGAGCGTAAAGTAAAGCTGTCGCGTAAAACAGGGATTCAAAACTATCGGCGTAAAAAGTCTGTACGTAAAATATCTCCTGCGTGTCTAAATCTGCTTAAGAAGTTCTGTGCGTAAAACTCTGAGTGCGTAAATTTTAGTAAAAGGTCTACGCGTAAGGTCTACGTAAAATCTACCTATGCGTAGCATATGTTGCAGCGTAAAGTCTGCCTTCATAAGATCTTCGTAAAGGTTTCCTGCGTAAAAAGTCTCCTGCATAAAATCTAAAATAGGTTTTGCAGCATAAAGTCTATACAGGGAATTTGATGATTTTTTCAGACAAATCAGTGATCCTGACATCTGACAAAGGTACCGCACGATAATTGAGAGAACGGTCGTGATGATGATTTTGCACAGAGACCCAGGTTGTCATTTAGTAACATATGTGATACAAGTCATTTTACGCATCCAAAGGAAGAGAATGGAGTCTTCTGAATACGTTGCCTATTCTATATGGACAAAAATAAGTTTTTACGCTCAAGACTGAGATGAGTTTTTGCGCTCAAGACAGAACAAAATCAGACGCCACGTCAAAAGCTGTTTCTTGCACAGGGCTCGAGGCATATCTCTGTATTTAATGCACGAGATTTGGTCATGACTGGGAAGCTAGGGCTGTGCCAAATACGCTTATCTCACCATCCTTATATTTTACGCCTAATCAGCTGCTCTACGCTGGTTATCTATATTTCAGGAATCATCAAGTTTACGCAGGGGCAGTTACCTATATGGCTTGCATGACGTCATATAGATTGAGAAGACTAAGGGAACGTAGTTAGCAGTTGTCATAATCGTGGCATAAAGTAGAAAATCTTCTGCATAGTTTGGCCTTTTACGCCAACAAGTCAGTCATCTAGCTTATACGCCAACCAGGCAGTCTTTTGACTTTTACGCCAACAACAGTCACTTGGCTTTTATGCTAACAAGGGTAATGGGTCTGGTCACAGGGTAAAGGGTTTCTTGGCGTAAAAATTAAGGAATAATGAGGTTCTAGTCAAGTGTGGATGAGATCCTTATACTCTATTCCTATACGCAGGCTTGTTCGGTACAATTACGTAACCGAGACAATATATTCTCGACCTGCATGGGCCACTACTAAAAACATGTCACGTCCCAGTCCCAAAATACGTAGGACTAGGAATACGTAATATGCCCAGCCGTATGTATACAAACTCAAATATATGGAAATCATATACACACGTACGCTGTAAATGAATATACAATCCACCAGTGGTAATATACTGTCACAATAAGTCATACACAATCTATATCTCATCCACAGCACAAATAATCAGTAGGAATAAAGAGCTGAATAATAACTGAATATCACGGATAAGTATCAAGTCTGATAGTCCGGTGGAAACAACTCCACTACAAACGACTATACTGAAGTAGAACAAAATCTCTAAACAGTAAAAATAATCACAGCTATTCTGACGGTAAGACCTCCTCAGTCTGGTAAGTAGAGTCAGGTCCAGGTCCGTACTCCTGTGGATACTCCTGCTCGTCCATATCTGGAAAGGGACCAGGTCCTCAGAGGGACGTAACAAGATACATAATATCATGCCAATAAGTACTAAAATATAAACATCCACTGGGTCGCCTAACCGTCTAAGTGAAATGTAACTTGAGGCACTTTGGGCGTATGGAAAGTGTAGGCTAGACATATGCTGACGTAATTCACCAATCGTGACAACTGGCTAGTATATGCCACATATGTCCCCAGTACAAGGGCGCATGTATACAATAACCGTCGAGTATGGAATCTGCATAGAGGAAGTGGGTGTCCCATACGCCTACTAGTAGTCCTCCCCGCCCAATGCTCTAAGCATGTCACATCCATAACATGAGCTGGTTCATAGCCTATCCTTAGTATCCTAGCCCAATCCTACAACCAAACAAGGACAAGGATTGGACCACCGTACTTCAATAGACTATGTCCATGGACCTATAATAACTGCAGAGTCTTCTAGCATACAAAGTTTCTATCAGCAGTTATCCCTAACGCACGGCTCATACGTACAGGAGGCCAACCCGGTACGTAGTCTGGAATCTATATGAGACTCACAATTCGTGTAACAACTGTGTCACGGCCAATGAACCTACTGATGCTACATGATACTGGGGTGGTCTCATAAAATAGGTCCAAAATCTACATAAATAAACATCTATGTAGGCAGAAATAAATATGCATGCATCAGTTGGAATGTAAATAATCAGTACAATGATAAGGTATACTTGCCGAGCAAAAGTTCTGTATAGTGCATGTCCAAAGCAGCGTGTTAGTTTAGTGAAAGAAGAATTTAGGGTTTGAAAGAGTTGTATATATATAGAGATAAGAGGCGGTGGGAATCACTTAATGGTTAAGAAACTACTGCTGCTGCTGTTTCTCTTTCATTGGTTTAGGTTTCGGCTGAGAGTTGTTTAGTAATAACAGGGTTTAGAGGCAGTGGAAATGAGATGGTGGTGTTTGTTTTACGCGCGGTGTAGGATATTAAGCGATGGGGTTGAGTTTACGCACGATAAAATAAGAAGCGGTGGAGTTCTATTTTACGCGCGGAGTTGCTTTACGCGTAAGGTTTAAACTTTACGCGCGGAGAAGGAAAGAAAAGAGAAGTTGGTTTGCTACTGTTGCTGTTGCTGTTGATTCCTTACTTTACGCGGGTTTGCAAGCGGGTAGTGGGTTAGGAGTTGCGATTTTGATATCCAATAACCAATAGGAATTGTATATATATATACACATATCTATTCACAGGAAATTCTAAGAATTATATTGGTGCATACGGTTGAGCTAGCAACTGTCCAAAGAGTCTCCTACATGGAATAAATCAGAAAAAATTTATAATGGCTCCATAAATACTATATAAATAATTAATAATACAATAAATACAATTTTCCGAATTAGGGTTCTTACAAATATATACTAGCACAAAATGTAAAATACAGAGAACTAAAGTTGAACATATTTGATAGGAACACAAAATACTTTCTTTATTGAATACTTGAATATTGGATTACAAAGTACTTGCTTGGCTGATAACAAAATATGCCATAGGACTTACAACTCTTTTTACAAACACAAAACTAGCCATAACGCCCAAGCATCATATCCTTTTAGTAGGACCAAAATAGAACATCTAGCAGAAGAAGAGCTTGCACACAGGAGATAAAAGCTTTGGGAAGCAGCACGAGCATGGTTCGGCCTAAGGAAAGCACTCCTAAAGCTTAAAAATGCTTGCCAAACTCTCGCTACTAAAATCTGGAGATTTGCCCACAAACGTGGGTCGGTACTACACATGTACTAGCGACCGTGGCCAAACTCACATAGAAAATCCACACTAAGTAAACATGTAAAGCTAACATTATTAGATGATCTTTCTAGTTGTCTAGTTTCTTTTTAACAATTCATGCAAAGGAAACATAAATAATATATAGAGTACGCATATAATAAATCTTACCCACGGTCGAGCGATTATGCTGCAGCAGACACACAAGTTAGCAATAATTTGCATACATGAATAAACTTGTGAATCCCTATTGGCCTCAAGTATCAAGTGTGCAAGAAATAAAATCTAGCATGCGACCTAACTACATGATGGTCCATGAGTTGCCCCAACGATGGACAACAACACCCTCTAGATCCCATAGGACCGGAACATCAGGGTGCTCTCACAATCTCCTCTGGACCGACCGATTTTCAGTGCCCCAAGAATTGATCAAGAGACTATTTTCTTGTGCACAAGTTGTCCAAGACCAATGCATGACATAAAACTTCTATCAAATAAAGATACTATATGCACAGTTCTGAACAACAAGCACAAGTTCCACCTTTTCTTCTTTCTTTCACACGGAACACATGGCTAACCATAATAGGTTTCAATACACGATCGAGTGGCGCAACAGGTGAGTAAGGGACAAAACATTAACTGAAGTAAAACAGTAACTCTATATATATTTTGCATGCAATTCATTTCTTTTTAGTATATCTTGTTAGTGAGTTAACATAAAACTAAGGAGCATGCAATTGAGTAGACTAACAATCATTTATTAGGCATGCGGACTAAAGGATTCATCGAAGAGCCAAAGCCACTCACCAATTGAATCAACGAGAGGATGGAGAAGCCTTACGCAACGATAACTCCTTGGTTATGCGTCCTGAAATTGCAACAATACTTGGTTAGCATCCTTCGATCTTTTTCTCCTAAATTCGAAATAAATGCACAAGCGAGAAAAACGAATCATAAAAATCAATCATCGAAAGCAATACAAAACACAAAGCAAAAAAAAACTAAGTACAAACAATCAACAAAAACCCTTGGACTCATTTCAATAGAAATCGTTCCATCAGTTTGAAGGGTTCATTGCATTTCGTCCATGATTAATTTGGTGGTAAGGTTTTTCCGAGACTCGATTATCAACCGAGTCAAAGTTGCAAGTGTTCCATAAGTGAACCGCTAGAAGCGGGACATTACATTGCATATCAATATAAATAGACATGAGATACACCCATGGTTTCATGTCCTTGTAATATCCTTTCTCATATTTTTTCTTCTCTTACTTTTCTCCTTCCTCTTCTCCATCTCCAAACTTTACTCGGTATTAGAGCAACTTTTGAAGGTACTGTAGATCTCATACACAACGTTAATTTTGTTGTTGTTTTTCGTCTACTTTTCATGATTTGTCGTTCGTCGTTCGTTATTCGTGGTCGTTTGTGGTTTGTTTATGAGATCTAGGATTTCTACAGATCTTTGTTAGTTGTTCTATTCATCGATTGTGGTTCGTTGTGAGATTCAGGGTTCCAGAGATCTCGTCTTTCTGTTGCATCTGCAAGTATAGTGGGAACCGAATCTTCTGTCGAGGTTAATAGTGATGGTGGTGGTAGTGGAGGTGGTTCTCCTTTTACTGTTATTTATAATGATGAATTGAAAAAATTGATTACTATGGTGAAACTCAATGGTGCGAACTATCTTGTCTGGTCCAAGTCTATCAAAGTGGTGTTAAGGGCGAAGAAGAAGTTGAGATTTTTGACGGAAGAATCCCGCCTGAAACGTCCGTTAAGCATGAGGATTGTATGTGTATTGATGCATACGTTATGTCTTGGTTGTGATATAGTATGAAATCACATAATGCTGTCAGAGCCAAATATTGATTCTTTTGTAAGAAATTGTGAAATGGAGAAGTTTGATGCCAGTCACTATGAAAGTAAAGTCATTCAGAACTTTATTGGAGTCCAAAAATTGGCGGTAGCCATATGAAATTTTCTATCTGCCAATAGGGGGGATGAAGTCATATTTCAAGAACAACTACAAATCCAAATTTTTGGTAATGCAGCCATTTTCGGTTAGCAACTGGATAAAAACAACATAGAAGAGTATCTCTTGTATCACTATGAAAGCAAAGTAAAAAATAATTAATGTATGGCGCCAGTCACACTGACGCTATCTATCTATCTATTTATTTATTATTATTATTATTTTTTTATCTGTTCACTGATGCTAGATTTCGTTCATTGTAATTTTTTTAAAATTATCCAATTGTGCACAAATCTATTCTACAATAAGAAAAGTAAACTTCACAGTAATTTTTTTCTTCTTCCAAAAATATCCTTCAGTATATTTATTAATCTATTCTATTATATTTATTCTACTATATAATAAAAAAAGTAGACTTCACCGTAAAATTTTTTTTTTACAAAAATATCCATCAATATATTTACTAATTAAAAATAATACCTACAATAAATTTCAATAACAACTATTTAAGAGATACATTAATACATTATAGAAATTGAAAATTTTATGCTATTTGCTAAGTCTTTTAAACTATTATAAAAAATTAAAGGGTTGAATTCTTAACCTATATAATTTAAAAACAATAAAGTTAAACTAATTTATCAAAATCATCTACTCCAAAATACTTACAAAGAACGTACGTATATACTTGTTAGCTTAAAGCTGTTTTTCTACTGTAGCCCACCGTGCAAAAAAAATGAACGAATTTTCTTAAAAGAGACATAAGACAATATGTACAAAATTTTGAACGATACCCGGACATCGCAAAAAAAAGAAAAAAAAATGAAAGTACAGCCTACCCTAACTTCACCACATAACTAACGTAGATAGATGCACCTAAGCCGGGGCCCACTCTGGTGTGGTGGGCCCCAGGAAATGAGAGAAGAGAGTGGGATTCATTTTTATTACCAGGCGGTCTTTATCTTCTTTTCCGCCAAACTCTTTAATTACTTTATGTTTTTTTTTTTTTCATTTTCTTTTCTTATTTTATTCCCCTTTTAAGGTTATTCTTATTTTATTTATTTTGTTTGCTTCCTTCTCGTGACGTGCATTTCTTCCACTCCTTTTGCCGCTACTCCCCCACCCCTCCACCAAACCCTAACCCTAACAAATTCCTTGTGACGAAATTAAATTCCCCCCAAAACCCTAACCCTAGTTTCTCTCTCCCCTCCACGCCTCCTCTTCTTTCTTTTCCACGTCGATTGATTGGGTCAGGTGTCGCCATATGCTGAGTCGGTCGAGGTCAGTCTTCTTCCACCTGCTGATTTGGGGGATTTGTTTTAGGGTTCTGTGACTGGCTTATTTTGATTCGACTGGTGGGGGTTTTATGTGTGGATTATAGTGCGTACACAAAGATAGTTTTTTTTAATGTTGGTACTGAATCTAATTGCGTTGTAGTCAAATTTGGCGTGTTGTTGATTTGCTTTTCTGGTGAAAATGACGGATTAATTAAATATTGCTTCTCTTAAGGAAAAAAAAGGGGTCGAATTTTGCGTGTTGTTGAGTTTTTTTTTTTCCTGAATCGATTGAGGTTAGGCTCCTTCCACTTGCTGATTGGGTGATTTTTTTTAGGCTTCTGGTACTGATTGATTTATAGGGCTTGTTTTGATTCCGTGGGTGAGGTTTTTATTTGTGGATTATAGTGCATACAAAAATATTGTTTTTTTTATGTTGTTCCAGAATCTAATAATTAAATTACTTGGATTTTATTTGTGTTTGTAGTCAATTTTGTCGTGCTAGTGATTTAATTTTCTGATGAAAACGACGGATACTGTTTGTTGATGCGGTGGGTTCTTAATTTAATCAAAATTTGGCTTTAGTGAATCTATTTATATACTTTGACTAGTTTGTTGGTTTTCTATAGATTCGACTGCCAATGCATAGATCAATTTGTATGTTGAATTTCTGGTTATGTCATATATTTGTGATCATGATCAGCTCAAAATAGTTCAAATTGTGGAAATTTTATGTGATACTTTTGAAACAATTTTATGAGCGTCATTTTCTGCACATTTGCAAATTTTGATGTATGATTTAGTTAATTTTCTGGAGTCTCCAGTAAATTGCATCTTTTTATTTGTGCATTATTATTCTTAAATTATGCAAACTTGGTAAGAGTAAAAATGATCTGCTTGAGAATATGTAAATCTGGAAAAAAGAAGAAGGCAGAACTTGGAAATAGAATCATTAATCAATTACCTTCTGTTCTGTATTTTTAGATGTCGACTATATGCTTATGTTAACTAAGGCATGCAACGCAACGTGCACAAAGTTGTGCACAAAGTTCCCGAGCATTACGCCAGGCATCTAAAAAAAAACTTCTCAAGTCATGGATTATGCTTGGTCTATTATCTAAATGCTGATGCAGTTTAGTAACATTATGAGCTGAAGGTGAAAACTTTGTTTGAACTCACACGGAAAATTTTGCAAAGTGATCTGGTTGAAAAAGTGACGATTGGCGAATATTGGCGTGCCGGGTGGTTATGAAGGAAACTGCGTACCATATTATAATCTGGGTTTTGTTGGCTACAATATAGATGATAAACTGTTGGCGAATTTCATTTAGTTACCATAACATAATTTCCTTGCTTATAAATCGATGCATGAGTCTGATGTTTAAACATAAAATTGTCTATGAATGTAGTTATCCTGATGCATACAGTTTCTACCATTACTTAGTCGTTTGTCCTTGTCCTGAAATAAGGTGTTCTTTTTCTTTTCGTCTTGTCATGATTTTCTAGTGAGCTAAATTGGTATGTGGGTGTTTTCATATCCATCCAATATATCTTCTTTAAGCTAATATTAATTGGGTAATTTGCAGGATTTGATTGTACCCATTGAACTTGAAAAATCATCTATGCCAACACTTCAAGTTTCATCCTTAGCATGCCTGAAGAAAATCTACATGGATGCTTGTTTGTCCTGTTCAAAGTTGATCCATAATTATGGGGGAACGCATGGGCTATCTGTATGGTCTTAAAATCTTGTTGTTATTCAGACTGTCAAACTGACAGATTAAGTCAAAGAAATGGGTTCTGTATCAGAGATAGTTGAATCACAGGAGCAAAACACGTCTCGTCACTTCAAAGGATCAAGCACGTTGAGCATTAAGGTCAAGGAAGAAAGAGATTCAAAATCTCACAGCTACAATACTGATAGCGACCTTAATAAACTAATAAAGGAGTTTGGTTTAAGAACCTCATCTAGAGCTTTGGGTCCTTCTAATCAAATGACAGCAGACATATCACAGGAGAATACTTTGAAGAAACCTGTTAAAGCTAGGATATCTCAGGCATCTGGAATAGGAATTTCTGAATCTGTAACTTTGAAACAGGCACTACGAAGGGTATGCATCTTGCAGGCATCAGAAATGGCTGCTGTGAGGAGATTATCAAAACCAGTCAGCTTACCTGATCTCTCTGAAGCTAGGCCAACTAGAAGGTTGTATGCATCTGTGGTGGTTCCGACTAGTGAAACTGAAGAAACAGGAACAGAAATATCCGTTGTGCCTGAAAAGTTTGCGGTGGATTTGCCTAGAAAAGTTTTTGAGGTTTGTAAAGATCATAAATTGGAATCATCCAAACAGAAGGGTATTGCTTCTTCCCATGCGGCACTTCCGACCACTCCCAAGGTACAAAAGACTAGAATCCAAGATGTAATAGCATCCACCGAAACTGCAGTTGTTCCATCAGCTCCTGGGAAAGGAAAGACAATCTCTAGTACTTCTCTACATGGCTTCCGGACAAGTTCTAAATCAAGCAATATAAACAATAGCCCGCGCCTGATGAAGCCAGCTTTTAGGAACAAAACCAATGTTAAAAAGAAAGAAAAACCGGAACCAGATTCAGCGCTTGATAAGTATGGGAAATGTAGTGATACTAGCGCAGGTGCTGTGCCTACAAAAAGTAAACAAAAAGAACCTGCATCTCCAGCAGTCATCAGTACGGTTCCTCCTGACGGCGTGGCTGAGAATAAAAACAAGGATGGTGGTGCAAGCACTCCCGGTGTTTGTCCAAATAGTTGCAATGATGGTAGAATTGGTGGGACAAAAATGGTTGAAAGCTCAAGATCAAGAGAAAAGGGAGAATCTTCACAAAGCTCAAAAAGTAGCATTGGTGATTACAGTACCAGCACTAGCATTAGTGACGACAGCCGTTTTAGTGGAATTGGCAGTAGGCCTCACATGTCAAAAGACGTGAGATGGATAGCCATCCGTGACGTCGCTATGCAACATGGAAGTTTAGGACTAAAAAATTTCAGGCTTCTCAAGAGGCTTGGTTGTGGAGATATTGGGACTGTTTATCTTGCCGAGTTAAGTGGTTCAGACTGCCTGTTTGCCTTGAAAGTGATGGATGTTGAATTCCTGGTAAGCAGAAAGAAGATGCTGAGGGCGCAGACTGAAAGGGAGATTTTGCAAATGCTTGATCATCCATTTCTACCAACCCTGTATGCCCATTTCATAACAGACAACCTCTCTTGTTTAGTTATGGAGTATTGTCCTGGCGGTGATCTGCATGTCCTTCGGCAAAGGCAACCTGGAAGGAGTTTTTCAGAACCAGCAGCTAGGTACGTCGCTCCAACCAAAGGCCTTATATAGCTTACTATATCCATAGACTCAGTACAAAAGAAGGTATATGTATATGTGTGTGTGTGTGTGTGTGTGTGTGTGTGTGTGTGTGAACTAAAGTTCTGTTGCACTATATTTTAAGTCACTATATTCAATTGTTAGGGTGATTTTTGTTGACTGCTTGATTATTCATTTTGTGTTCTAAATGAAGACTATTACATGAAGATGCAATCGTCACTTCAAAAACTTGTGCTTAATCTATGTAAGGAAATATATAATTAGAACGATAAAGAAAGAAGAAACAAATATCTATTCTGGATGATGCATTTTAATCTTGTTTCAATACTTGTGTCCACATGCCACCTATTACGAGTTAAAACCATAAAACTAATAGCTTATCGGTTAAGTAGATTATATGTCTTGTGAAGGATTGTGCTCATGGAGATCCAACAAATGGTTGGGTACTTTGGATAGGATGTTGGTTGTTGTGCAACAACCACCAATCAACATTATAAAAAATGTGGTGATAACCCCTTCGTCAGTTTTTTTAATTGTTATGTTTATTTTCTTTAAATTTTTTCATTGCCGAATAACCTTTCACATTACCTAATATCTCGAATCTCTCTGGTGTAAAGGACAACTTGTGTCTGATGTAATTTGAATTGATATTCAGAGCCAATTTTTGGTAATTGATGTGGTTTTCCTTTTCTTTACTATCAAACTGAATGTAAACTCTTAATGCTGCAGACTAAGTTGTTACATTCATTTCTGCAGGTTTTATGTTGCAGAAGTCCTTCTTGCTCTGGAATATCTGCATATGCTAGGGGTGGTTTACCGTGATCTCAAACCAGAGAACATCCTAGTTCGAGAAGATGGTCACATCATGCTTTCCGATTTTGACCTGTCACTCAGGTGTACAGTGACCCCAACTCTTCTCAGATCCTCCTCATTAGGCTCCGAAGAACCAGCAAAGAGGCTGTCAGGACCTTGTGCGGAAAATAGATGCATAGAGCCTCTTTGCCTTCAGCCTTCTTGTGTTCAAGTTTCATGCTTCACACCCCGACTAGTCTCTCCCACAA
The DNA here is from genome assembly GCA_036927795.1 of Iris macrosiphon. Taxonomy (NCBI): domain Eukaryota; kingdom Viridiplantae; phylum Streptophyta; class Magnoliopsida; order Asparagales; family Iridaceae; genus Iris; species Iris macrosiphon. The sequence goes on from JAYESA010000004.1 coordinate 249,834,962, forward strand.
TGGCGAACAACCGGAAAGTTAAATCTGACCAGGTTGGCCAGGTCACACCACTCCCACAGCTTGTGGTGGAGCCTACTGAAGCACGTTCCAACTCTTTTGTTGGTACCCATGAGTATCTCGCCCCCGAGATTATCCGAGGAGACGGTCACGGGAGTGCTGTAGATTGGTGGACCTTCGGTATCTTTCTTTATGAGCTACTGTTTAGTAGGACGCCCTTCAAAGGACCAGAGAATGATGAAACCCTTGCCAATGTGGTTTCTCAGTGTCTGAAGTTCCCTGAGAGCCCAGCCGTTAGCTCTAACGCCAAGGATTTGATTAGAGCACTCCTAGTAAAGGAGCCAGAGAACAGACTGGGGTCTACCAGAGGTGCAGCAGAAATCAAGCAACATCCGTTCTTTGCGGGGCTCAATTGGGCCCTGATACGTTGTGCTGCACCACCTGAGATTCCAAGAAGTTACGACATTGTGACCCAAACGCCACCTGAGATACCAAGAAGTTACGACTTTGTGACCCAAACGGTGTCGCACAAGAAGGAAGGCAAGTGCCTAGATTTCAGGAGCAATGACGAAGTAGACTTTGAAATTTTCTAGCCAAACATAGTACACTGAAGTGAGTTGCCTATCTATCAGTTGGTCTTTCACAGGAGAAGGAAGGCAATGTTGCAGATTCCAGGACCAATGGAGATGTAGAGTTTGGGACTTTCTAGCTGAGCATAGTACACTCTGAAGTCTCAATTGAGTTACCCACCAGGTGACATTTTCATTTCTCTTCAGTTTCTTGAACCTGAGATCACTTTGATGTATATCTAGTTTTATATATTGAAGCTTTTTCCCTGTTATTAATAAACATCAATTCCAGTAAGGGATTCCATCAATATTTGCTGCTTTCTATAAATCTACATGCTATAAATATAATTTACTGCTTCAAATATGTTGTTTTGTTCCTCATCTCGAGTAATTTATGAATCCAAATTTAGGCTTAGTAATAAGTTTTTTGGGATTTTGGCCTGTCTCGAAGACCAATGATGGGCTACCATTTGCCATTTTTTTTTTATAGAAAAACTGGGAATTTTATTAAGGCTCATTGGCCATATCCGCATCAACTGGCTGGACACTCCTTCAAACATCTGCTCATTATTACAATCCCCTACTCCCCCATGTAAACCTAACTTAGCAAGATGATGAGCTACACAGTTCCCTTGGCGGGGGACAAAATTGAAACTAAAAACATCAAAATAAGAGCATAAATGTAAGATACCCTCAAGAATATGATGTAGAGGATTAAAACCCATCTCCTTCCTGTTCAGAGCCTGAACCACCATTTGAGCATGACTTTAAAAAATGATCCTCTTTATCTGGAGGGCAATAGCCAATTCAACCCCTTCAAGTACAACAAGAGCTTCTGCAAAGGCTGGGTTCCACACCGTATTCAACACCTTCACTTTCCACTGCATCATCGATCCCGTCGAGTCTCGGATAATCACCCCCAGGCCAGTCCTTCGGTCGTCATTCGCGATAGCAGCAGCATCAATATTAATCTTCATCACCCCCTCCGAGGGTTTATTCCATCGGTTAACATTTCGAAACTCTGGGATCCTTTTATCTTTAGGGCATTTGAAGTCCGCAACAAAGGAGAGAGCTCTGCTAATTGCAAATCTTGGATCTATTGTTTTCCTTTCGAGAATATTATCATTTCTGAGATTCCAGGAAGCCTATAGCAAAGTGACAAATTGCTCAAATCCGTCATCGTCCATGATCTGGAGAGCCTCTTCCAACCATTCCACCACATGTTCGTATCTCCTTTGAGTTGTTCTGAAGCCGATTGGGGTCATTATCCAAAACCGTCTGCTTATTTCACAGTCTTTAATGGCATGTAAAACTGATTCCTCAGCGAGGTTACACCTCACGCAAATCGGGTCACAGTTTATACCGCGTCTTATGAGATTTTGAGCCGATGGAAGCAAATTCTGGGACAGCCTCCATAAGAAGTGCTTAATCCGAGGTGGAATGTTGAGGAACCAGCATTTCTTAATAAGAGAATGATGACCACTTGATGTGGATGGAGCTGCTGGATCCAGAAGATCATACATGCCACTTTGTAAGCAGATTTAACTGTGAAAGTACCTGAAGCAGACATGTGCCAGTATCGACAGTCCTGGACGCACCTTCGACTCAACCGTATTTTCAGAATAGCACCCGCCTCCTCTTCAGGGAAAATGGCCATTACCAGATATTCCTTCCATGTCCTAGACTCGAAGTCGATGAGCTCACTGACCTTGTCATTGTCAATGGCACTAAGATATGTACATCTTGATGGGTGTCCTGTTATCAGCTTGGCACCCATGCATCGCCCATGATATCAATCTTTGCTCCATTTCCCACACGCCATCTGAAACCTCTTTCGAGCAGCCACCTCGACTGCTTGATGTTGCTCCAAAAATATGACGGCCATCCGAGGTCATGGAGAACTTGGGGATATGCGGGGGTGGTCGTGCGGTGTCTAAATGTAAGGAATGTGGGTGGTTTTGTAAGGGAAGAGGGGGTCGCGGTTGCTGCGGGAACGGGGGGTCGTGGGTGCTGTGGTGAGAGTGGGTCGGGTAGGGTTGGGTAGGATCTAGATCCACTAGAGTTGGGTTGGTTGGGTTCAGTTTGGTTTGGTTCGGTTCGGTTCAAGCTGGTTCAGTCTGGTTTATCTAAAAACAATATTTTTAGCTATTTAAAAGTAGTTTTTGAGTCCAATAAATTTCAGAAAAAATTACACATCATCATATTATTAATTATACACTAAAAAAATATAATTTTTGTAATATTTTAATACTTAATTTAATACACAAAAATATTAATCTCTGAAGGACATTTATTATAATTAATTAAAAATCACAGGAAAAATTCCAAAAATTCATATTTAAATTTTTTTTAAAATCGGATGTTTACACCTCCTTGGGTCGATAATGATTGCGATTTCTTGCTGGTGAAGCTTTTATCGAGGGGTCAAATGGCCACTTAGTGATACACGCCCCCTCTCCTACTTCATCGCAGTCCTCATAATTATGGTCAAAATGACCCCATTGAAAACAGAAATCCGACATTCGTTCATATCTAAAATAGACCCACAACCTTTCCTTCTTCCCATTGATTGTGTATGTTCCCCTTATTATCGGATTGTCGACATTGACCATCACACGAGTCCAAACATGACCGGAAGGACCACCTTTTGTCTTCTCCACCTCAATAATTTTTTCCGCCTTGCTAGCCAATTTTTGAACTGCTTTCACTGACTGTCTATTGAGAGGTAGGTTGTGCACCCGTACCCAGAACGAGACCAGATTGAGGGGTCCATGACCAGATTGAGGGGTCCATTGTCTGGCTGCTCATCTCCACTGATTTCTTTCACCACTATTAGCCGTTTGTCGAAATGCCACGACACATTATTCAACACTATACGAACATCAGATTTTGATTTGAAATGAAAGACCAATCGACAATCATTCGCCTCTTTGATCGTAAAACCTCGTGTTGGTTTCCGCCTTCTGCATATTCATTATGTTGAAAGGTCGATCCGTCAGCACTTTCGCCACGATAAAGAAACCATCCCCTTCATACCTAGTCGTGGTTTCAAGATCAACTTCCCCTTCTTCAACTTTGGATAGCTTAAATGTATCCTATAGTGACTCTTAACTCCTTGGCCATGTACCTCCACCTACCACAAACCTCGATCCCGAATCCTGGAGAGCTGATCCTAATGTGCGTCCAGGAGACCCCTCTTGGAGAGAACACAGGTCTTAGCAAAGTGCACCCTAATAAGGAGAAACAAAGAAAGAGATCAATAAAGAAAACAAAAGAAAGAGAAACAGACTTCACAAGGAAGAGGAGACCCTAGCGTACCTAGCCGCAGGGAAGAAACCCTAGCCGCAGGGAAGAAAAAAAGATTTGCCATTTTGGATTGGCTAATCTAGCCCACTCCTTCACAATTCATTTCTTTTATCAGCATAATTTTTGGTAAGCATGGTTCTTATTGAGGTTTGATGATATACTTTATGAAAGGTCTGCACTAAAGTTTGATTTGGCCAAATATTAGACTTAAGCTTATGCTTATATTATAAGATCGATAAGAATACACCTAATTGGCCTATGAAGAATGCCTTGACTAGAAAAAAAAAAGAATTTTTTTAGTTTAAGTCACGGTATATCTTTGATTTTTTTTTATAGCAAAATTGAGTAATATACCATTCTGAAATTTTAGGTCCATAAGAGCTTGCAGGCTTATCGAGCTCTAGTTGATTATACACAGGGGTGAATATTCGGTTTATTCGAACCGAACCGAATATGAAATTCTAAAAAGCCAAACCAAAATCCAACTGAATTAGCCTATGAGCGAACCACATTGAAATAATCGATTTAGTTTGTTCGATTGGACTATTTTTATTGTTTAATGAATTATGCCGAACATTGGACTTGTGGTTAAATTAATTTTAAAAAAATGTAATTTTTATACATACAATTGATGTATTTTAAAGTTGGACTGATTGTGTCAAAGTTGGGTTTCAACAAATATACATAGAATTATTGTTTTCAAAATATACACAAAAATATATATATTCTTAATTATATAATATGCACTTTCAATATATATATATATATATATATATATATATATATATATAACCGAATTATGCTCACCCCTAATTGTACATGTAATGTTGAGAAAGCCCAATGAACCATTGGTTGGGCTTGTTAGGAATTAACACACAGTTTTTTTTTTTTTTGAGATGCTCGGCGAGACTCACGGTCTTTTTTGAGATGTCCGACGATACCCATGAAATTTTTGTGCACGCTGCGTTGCATGTCATTTGGGTCCACTGTTCCACACCTCTCCAGCGGTTTGATCCTAGGACCGTCCGTCTAGTCAGAAAAGTTTTCTCTTCTCATTGAATAGTTGAGTTCGGTACACCAGGGGTACTAGTTCCACTATTAATCCCTTAAAACAAGCATATAAATTCAGTAAGTCGAGTCTGACTCCGCCACCATCTTCCAGAGAGGAGTTGAAGGTGGTGTAGAACAGCTGTATAAGAGTAGAGCCAGGATAACTCTGCATTTCCCAACCTTTGGATTCATAGGGATAGGGGTATCAGCAACGGTTATTTTAGGGACTGTTTTGATTCTTGATATATATATATATATATATTTAACAAATCCATCCCCTTCCGCTGCATTAAGTTTTACTGTGGAGATTTGTTCTCTACGAATTCCTAAAGGAGATTACCAAATTCTGGAACTTTCTCGCTTTTTTTGAGCATTGGCATTGTCGTTACTCGTCAGTGTGGAAATGGTTTAATATTTGTCTGCTCTTTCTCTTCTTTCTAATGCGATAGAATCTGTTCGGCATAAGAAAGCATGGTAAGATGTAAGGAGTATCTGTTCAGCATAAGAAAGCATTTGTTCGGCATAAGAAAGCTTATAGGTAAGATGTATGGAGTAGATACAAAATAAGACTTCTCCCAGACATAGGAAGTTCTGCAGATGCAGGCATGGCTCTATTTGGTAGTCGTGGTAAAAAAAATCAGAAAATTTTCAAAAATATAACAAAGTTTTCTAAAATAATAAATAAGATAATATGTAAAATTATAAAAAAGGTAATGTGTCGTCAATGCTTTTGACGACATAGGTGCATGCGCTCATGTTGTCAATAGCATTGTCTACATGAATGCATCTTTTTTTTTTGATTTTTTTTTCTGCTTTTGGACGACATATTTTAGTGACGAAATTGGACTTTTAGTGACGAAAGAGGCTTTTAGTGGCGAAAGTAGATTTTTAGCATTTTAGAAAATATCGGTATCAAACCATTCCAATGAGTATCGGAATCGACGGTATCGGTAGTATCGACGGTCTTGGATCGGAGTATCGGATTTTTTGGTATTGGAAAGCAAACAACTACTAGTAAATTATTAGCATTTTAGAAAATATATTTTATATATTTGTGTATAATTTAAAGTATTTGTAGTGTTGTTTTTTAGTAATTTTGAAATTGAATGAAATAGTAGGATTGATTTATAAGCGATAGATAAGTTTTCTTCTTTTATATGCTTTTACATCCTTACTAATTGGTCTTTTTAATTTAATTTTTTTTTGTCGAATTGACTGGAAAATAGATCTCTAATGTCGTTATCGGTCAGTATCGGATATCGGTCGGTGTCGGATCGAAACATGCCAAACTGTATCGATATCGGCCGTATCGGATCTGTATCGGCCGATACTTCAAAACTATGCAATTTAGAACTGATTGTTGAATGTTTCCCATATCGTTCCAAAATCCGAAACATAGATGGTCCAGTGATTCTTTATATCTTTGTATCCGATCCGTTTCATTTTCTTTTAACGAGGATCCCCTGGTCCAGAATGACAGGCATTAACTTTAAAACGGACTTTAATAGTTCAAGAAACCTTTACTTATTCATCAATTACACCTCCGAAGTTAAAATCATAGTATAAGGTTTTGATCGGGAACTTGCTACTTATTGTGCTCTTTAATTTTTTTTGATAATTAGTTATCAAACAATTTGATCCAAAAAAGATTAAAAAAAAAAAGCAACAAAGATTAGCAATTCAAAACGTACCCTTAGAACATCATTAGTAAGGTCTATTCCAGAATCTTGATTATAGATTCAGAATTTAGAAGGTTATTTGACTGAATAGTAAGATCCATCAAAAGTTTCAATTTCTAGATTCTCCGGTTCAACTCTCGTTCACGTGAGCTATAGGTTGTCTGAGAATTTTTAGATTCAGAATGTAGAAAATTATTTTATAAAATAGTTAAGTTTTAATTTGGAGTCCAATTCTAGATTTACATTATTAATTTTTCACATTAATTTTTTACCATAATTTTTGGAGCCAAAGGTTATTTTATCATTTTTATACTATTCTCGTACAAACTCAATCCATTCTACATTTACCTTCCTTTTTTTATAAATTTTTTGACCTCAAGGTCAAATTTTGAGTACCATATATTAAGGATGCTCTTAGAAAGTGGAAAGCTAAACTCCTATGTCATCACGACATTGGGTTACTTATCAGTAGAAATTGTTCAGTGAGCCGGACTTACCGTATATCTTGATTCTCCTTCATTTGATGGCACGAGGATGAGTGCATTCAGTGGCAGCCTGGGACAGCCCTCTTTATCCTCATGCCATCAAAGGTAGGAGAATCAATGTGCACGGTCATCACAGTGCACATTGATTCTTTTTCATTTGATGGCATGTGGATTAGTGCATGCAGTGACATCCTGAAACGGTCTATCTCATCCCTATGCTATCAAGTAAAGGAGAATCAAAGTGTACGATGTCGAACTCATCGTACATCTTGATTCTTCTTCACTTGATGACATAGAAAATAATTTATCATAAGAAAAAATTATTTAGTGAATCGGACTCATAGTGCACATTGATTCTCTTTCATTTGATGACATAAAAAATAATTTATCATAAGAAGAAATTAATTCAACGTTCACCTTGATTTTCTTATACTTGATGATATGACAACGATGAGTGCATATAGTATCAGCACGGAATAGTCTTTCTCATTTCCATACCATCAAGTGGTAACTTGTTGTACTCTTTCTCATTCTCATGCCATCAATAAGAGAAAAATTAAAATGGACAGTAAGCTGAGTCCGTCTCACTGAATAATTTATCCTCTACAATGACAAAAATTAGTGTGGAGAAGAATCTATATATTATGTTACAAGTAAGATTAATTTGAATATATCTATGGATCCATGAGGGGGATTTCCTTCTACAATCTTGTGGTGATGATGTTACTTCTTGTCGTTTTGATGCTTGTCAGTCACAAGGCTATGTAGAAGATGGGAGAAGATTAAGATTGGACTTGTTGTCGTTTGATGTTTGTCACTCACAAGACTATGTAGCAGATGGGAGAAGATTAAGATTGGGAAAGTCTGAATATCCAAGAGGTGACTGACTATTCAAATATGTGGGAGAGGGAGATACCACACCTCCAGATTTCATCAATGGCAAATATCCAAATGTGCATGTCTAGTAGGTCCTTGCCAAATTTTTTTTTTTCTTTTTAAAAAAAGAAGAAAAAGACCGTATACAATTTTATTTTATTTGGATCAGTTTGGATAATCCATCCACAAAAAATTATCTGGGTTAGTGTTTAATCAATCACAAGGCCACAAAGAATCTACAAAAATACTTTACAGCCGAAGGATGATCCGAAAACCGAAACCTCGAGGTGGTGTGTAAATGAACGGACAGTCCGAAATCCGGTCAGGGTACGGTCTGGTCAAATCCTATCTGGGTTGGTCCTGACCGGTCCGCTCCGGCCTACTCCTTCTCACGGGTCCAGACTGGGTCAGATGATCCAATCCGCAAGTCCGTCCGCTGTCGTCCACGTTCCGACCGAGTTCAATTCGGTCGGTTCGGTTCAGGTCCATTTCGGCTGATTTTTTTTTATAGAATATAACCGTTGGGGGGAGGATATTTTGATAAATATCCTCGATTTAGTGGCAATTTTTTGACGTTTTAGGAGTATTTTGGTCATTTTGCTAAAAATGATCAAAATATCGACTATAACAACTCTTTTTTAGGGTATTTGGGATCATTTGGCTCCAAAAATTTTCTATAAATAGTCCATAATTTATGAAAAATAAACACAAGAATTTTTTTTTTTCTCTTACAAAAATTCTTCTCTCTCTTACAAAGTTTACAAGGAAGGCCATTACAAAGTTTAGAAGCAAAATAATTACTGAAGTCCAACTTCTTCCCTCAACAAATTTTTTTTGCGATTTCTTTTGGAGGTTTCTAGCAGACGTTACAAGTAACTTTAGTATTATATGATTTTTTTTTTATTTGAGATTTTTCTTTCCTCTCTCTCTCTCTCTCTCTTTAGAGAAGTAATTAATTTGGCTATAATTTTTTTTAAAATTTTTAAAAAATATATATGGACGGACAAGGTTGTGTCTGTGTTGAAGATTGGATCCGTGCTGAACAAAGAACTCAAGACTCAAGAGATGAAAGTGCCGATATCTCAGAGCTGGACTTTGGATTTCTTACTATGGATGACGCTACTGAAGGAGGAGCTGAGCAATAAACTTCAATGAAAGACGTACGATAATTTTTTTTTTAAATGGCTTGTATATTTTTTTTTACAAGCTTTCTGCATATAAAATATCATTTAAAAGTTTCTATATTTTTTTGTTACTTAATGTTGTAGTACCATTTATAATTTTATTGTCATTAATAAATTTTTTTTTAGCTTTTTTTTACTTAATGTTGTTAGTTGTTTACCTTTAACTTCTTTATGTCTATATAAATAACTTTAAATTTCAAGTTATAAATTTATATTTAAATTCAAAAAAAATAGATTTATACAATAAGTTATTCCAAATTTTTTTAGAAAAAAATTTAACTTATAAATATTTAGATTTTAATTTATAATTAAAGTTATATAAATATTGATATAAAAAAAAAATTTGCTAACAAATAAATTTATAAATTTTAAATTATACTAGACATATAACTTATAAATTTTAAATAAATTTATACTTAAAATTATATAAAAAAATTCTAACAAATAATTTATAAATTTTAAATTATAAAAAAATAACTTAGTAACAAAATACTTATAAATTTTAACTTGAATTTATTAACATATAAGTTATATCATATAGATTATATATAAAATATATGAATAATGCTAAGTTTACAACCAAAGGCTTACAACCCTCTTACAACCTCTCTCTCCCACCCTGACAGGTGGGTCCCACTTGGCCCCACCTGTCAGTGACTCTGGTTGTAAAAAAGTTGTAAGCATTTGGTTGTAACTGTAACATTACATAAATAAACGTAAAAAAAATAACATAAAATAAATCGAGTCGGACCGGTCAGACCGTGAACCGGTCCAGACCCAGATTGGTTCGGTCCGATCCTTCACTGACCTGATTATGGGTCCGGACTGGGTCAAGATTTTTTCTGACCGGACCGGACCTATCCGTCTTTCCTCTCGGGTTGAGTCCGGTCCGAACTGGACCTGGTCAAATTCGGTTGACTCGAACCGCTAGTGGTCCGGACCGATCCAATACACGTCACAACCGAAATTGCAATGCCATGTGTCCGGTCATGATTGGCCAGACAAAAAATGATGATATCAGTCTCTTCGCAAAAAAAAAATTCGGCGAAACATGACTGGAGATGTGGTAGCAATCGGTTTTCGGTTCAGCTTTCAGACGGTAAAGCAGAGTTGAAGAATCTACAGGAAAGACCATTGAAAACCTGGTTAGGCCTCCACGTGGAAGCCCTACATTATGGAAATAAAGCATGAAATTGAGGGATTAGACTGCCCTAATAATTGACTAATTGACTAGGATAATGTGTAGCGAGTCTAGGTACTCTTGGCGACCCGTAACATCAGTATACAGATTTAGTTTATTTCTTCTGTGGGGAAATTTTTGTAGGGGTACCCTTAACTTTTCCAAAACTTTGGCAACAAGGCTTTATGTTTGACTTCCATCACAACTTCATTCTTTAAATCACTCTCTTTTTAAAATGAACAGTCCTTTTCCATATTGAAAGGACTGCTATTTAAAACTTGAAGTTGTGACCCTCTTATTTTCTCTTTCTTTTGATTTTTAGTTAAATATATTTATAAAATTATATATTTAATTTATATTTCTCCAATCTAAACACAATAATTCTAACAATTTTGCTCTTATACTTATTCTTTGCCTGAGTTGAATGAATAATTTTATAAACATATTTTAATATATATATATATATATATATATATATATATATATATTAAATATTTAAAATGTTCAATTTGATACGTTCAACTTTCTCTCCCTCCTCTCTCTCTCTCTCTCTCTTCAGCCTCCACCCCATCTTCGGCTCCGACGAACGGAGTGTTGGGGGAGGGAGGGAGCCCTAAGATTTGAATAGTTTAGGAGCTTATTTAAGTATAAAATTAAGAGTTTTGACGCGTAAGATTTTGGTTGCCCTCTTATTTTCTCTTTCTTTTGATTTTTAGTTAAATATATTTATAAAATTATATATTTAATTTATATTTCTCCAATTTAAACACAATAATTTTAACAATTTTGCTCTTATACATACTTTGCCTGAGTTGAATGAATAATTTTATAAACATATTTTGATTTGTAACCCATGTATATATATATATATATATATATATATATATATATATATATATATATATATATATATATATATATAATGTTCAATTTGATACGTTCAACTTTCTCTTCCTCCTCTCTCTCTCTCTCTCTTCAGCCTCCACCCAATCTTCGGCTTTTGTTTGAAGATGGGCAATAGAAGGTGGCACCAACCTTTTCAAACACCATTTTTTTCTGTTCCTTTCTTTCGATCAGTTCAGTTGTTACTGCCGAAGAGAGGGATATATGGGAGGCCGGCGTCGAGAACATATGCCATAGGTTACTTCTTATGTAAAACCATGATCTTTTATTTTAGTATGCAATGGATGAAGTCCAAAATCTCTTCAGTACCGTTACTATAACAATACATATGCAACAAAAAGAATGTTTATTTTTCAATAGTAAAATTCACGAGCAACAACGCACGTAAAAAAAAAAAAATTGTGTTTATGATATAATTGAAAAATAGTTCAAATATTTAAATATATTTGAATTAAAATTTGTTAAACAATTTAAATATTTTTAATTTTTTTTAAAAACTAAAATTTAAATTTAGTTTGTAAGCAATTTTAAATTTAGCTTTTAAATATATATTTGTGCGGAGGAAAAGAGAGAATGTTAGTTTTTGTCACACCCCGTTCCCAGAACATTGAATAAATACGAGTACTGACATGGCCAACCACACCTTGTAGAATACCGAAGTAAGTCGCAATGTGCTAAGGTTGTCAAGAAGACAAATGGTTTGACTCTAGCATGCTATGACGTCAGTCCTAAGGCCGACAATTTCTATTATCTCAATCCATCAACAACAATTTCAAGAATATATCATACATGAATGTAAAGAGGCGTCACAAAATACATACCACATACGATCATGAAGCTACTGAATACAAAATGCTGCACTAGCAGAGTATAATTACACATGATCAAATATACTAGCCATGGTCTAATATATATATCAGGTTGACCGTAGTCTCAAAAATATAAGGAGCTAACTATGCCCCCTGCTAACACCACAAATCGATAAATCAAAACGAGGGATGGAAGAAGGAAACCCACTCCCGAGCTTCGTCTACAGTCCTACGAGTGTGAACCATCTTGCTGGAAGTACGGATGATCATGTGTCTTCTCAGGATAATCTGGCCAAACAAAACTAGTGGGGTCAGAACCCCAAGCAACAAGTACCACAAAGGAGCTCAAGGTGTAAACCAAAACCACAATCAGCAAAAATAAGAGACAAACAAATAACTAAATAAATGCGGGTCGAACTTTGTACGGTACCAATGTACTTGTCTCGATAAAATAACTATAAAAACTGGTGCATTGATAATAAACTAACTGTAAAGAAAGATAAGGCGACGAGCGACAAAAGGACATATGATCTACTCTGGATCAGGACCAAAATTCTTAAACCAAATAAGGACCGGGGTTGCAGACCTTCACACGAGCAGAACTTTGCACTCAAACCACGCGCCGAAAGAAAATATAATAGAACATGGCGAGCTAGATGAATACACAAATATTTATATCACGGCCAAACATGCCTACGGCTTGCTATAATTAACTAACTAGGGTTATCACCAACCTAGTTACTAACGAATGCATGTTTTGAAGAATATCGCTACCACCGACACTGCAGTCAACCTGGATGGCCAAGAGTACGCTTGTCTAGTACTTGTAGTGCACATCACAACAATGATGAATAAAGAACTAAAACAGATAACTGATAGCATAACACAAGATAACTTAGGCCTAAACTGGTTTTGGTAAACATAAACTAGTTTTTGTAAACATAACTTATCTGTAAATTGTCTCTAACATAAACTGAAACATAATTGGAACATATAATAGAATGCACATACTGAAATACATAATGTTATGAACCTCGGCTTAATAACAACAACTTGCAGTGCCGCAACACATCACAGATCTTGTAACCACATTATGCAACAAATTATATAACTACAACGGTTCATCACAAGTCTTGTATGTACCGTGACATGCGTAAACTTGGTAGGTTATGGGGCCCTTGCCTAGCAGGGTTGGTCCATGCCTCATGAGGCCCTTGGAGATCGGGGTAGTGGGTAGCGCAATATTCTTTCCTCCAATGATCTAGTCAAATTTTTATCTCGTTCAATCATTATTTCAAGTTCTTGAGTCGTGGACACTCGAGAACTTCTTAGAACGACGAGTTACGAGTACGAGCTATTCACGAGTTATCACTGGCGAACTTATTGTATCCGCGATACGCGATACATAGGACAATACTCACACTCGATTGTCCGATGTCAAATATAATATTTTTATCGTACACAACAATTTATTCAGTGTCTTGAGAGTCAGAACATGTGTTAAATTGTAAGAGTAAAACATCCAACTATATAATACACAAAGAAACATCCCAAGCAAAAATGAAAGGAACGCATAATAAAATCAGAAAAAAGGTTGGGGCACAAACTAGGTTGACGCACAAACTAACAGAAACAAGGTTGGTGCACTTTGTCAAGTTAACCAACACGGCGCACTTGACAAAGTGCGCGGGCAAGCTAGCTAAAAGACAAAACACACAATCCGAGGTCAAAGCTCGACAGCCAAGAAACTCGTCAGTCGAGGAGCACACAAATCAATAACACAAAAATTGAAAACCAAAAACCAAAACTTCGTTCCTAAGAAAATAAAGTGGGAAGAAAGTGCACGAGAAGACCAAAAGTAAGAAAAGTGCGCCGCCTGACGAAACATAGGAAAAGTGCGCCAGATTGCCAAATGCGAATAAAGTGCGATGCCTGACTGTGGCGCACTTTCTCTTGGTTTTTCAGAGAAAACTTTGATTGAATACGCACCAAAGTGCGCCAAGTTGGATTTCCTCTCGAAAGTGCGCCACTAACTCAAGGAGTGTGACTGGCGCACTTTTGCTAGGAGACTGAGTGCAGTATGATTACTACGCACGAAGAGTTGTGATAACACACCAATGCGCCCAAAGTGAAACATACGTATTTCTACACCAAAGGGGTTCTCTTGCATACTGTAAGCCCCTGATTTTTCAAAAATATTAAAACTAGGATTTTTCACAATTTTCTGGAATTTTTTGAGAATTTTCTGTAATTAAATTCAGGATTTTGAATTATTACATAATTTTTAATTGATAATAAATAATATTAAAATATTATGGAAATAATATTTTTGGGTGTAAAATGGAAAACTGGACTTAGGATAATTTTTTGGAATTTATTGGACCCCGGACCTATTTTTTAAAACACCTAAAACTATTTATTTAATTATTTATTTATTTATTAATTGTTTTATTATTATTATTATTATTAATATATTTTAAACCCAGCCCACTGGGCCCGGCCCACCGGGCCCAGCCCCAACCCGGCCCAGTACCCGCCCTAGCGGGTCGGGTCGGATCCGCCAGACCCGACCCGGACCCGCCCGCACCCGCCCGCTCCTCTCTCCCTCACCCACGACCCAGCCCCTCCGCTTCCGGCGCCGCCGCCCGCTCCGCCCGGCGCTCCGCCCGCCCACACCCCCACGACCCGGCCACCCCTCCGCCTCTCTCGGCCACGACAACCCCCGGCCACCCTATAAAAAAAATCCTCCGTCCCCTCTCCGATCTCCCCCACCGCCGCTGCCAGCTACCCCCGACCACCACTCCGCCGCCAGCCGCCTCGCAGCGTCCAGCCGCCCGCCTCGACGCCATCACCGCCGCCGCGGAGCGCCGCCCCTCCTTCCTCCTCCCCGCGGAAACAGCAGCAGCCACAGCAGCGCCGGCGCCTCCGCCCGGCCGGCCGCCCAGCACCGCCTCCGCGCCGCCGCGTCGCATCCGGCCCCTCCGCCGCAGCCCAGCCGCCGGAGCTCCGCCGTCCAGCAGCCCTAACCCTAACCCTAGATTCGAATCCCCGAATCCAACACGTGTCGGACACGTGTCGGACACGATTCGACCCCGATTTTTTGGGTCCCCTTCAGGTACTTGTAACTTTTTGTTCGTAGCTCCGTTTTCAATTTCGTAAATTGCGTTGGGAAGCCTGTATGACCCTCTCGGTGCCCGGACAAACCGTTCGGGGCACCGCGTCCTGTGGTGATAGCACACCGCGATCCAAAAACAAGAAAAACCAGACCCTGTTTTACCCCGAAACTGAGTACGCCCCGCCAAACGGGACGACTTGGTCGCGCGCGGTCTTCACAGATACGTGCGCAGCGTCGATACGGACGTGTGAGATTTCGCGGAAGCTGATTCGGGTGTGCGTGCACACCGGAATCAACGCGTATCCACGGACATCGCCCCATATTTGCCTTTTCTGTAATTCACCCTAACTTCTTGTACACGCGTCGGATCGAGACAAAACTTGCGCCGTCGGAATCGTAGCAATACGCTGGTCCTGTGGGTCAAGTTTGGTTCGATTCTGAGAACGTTGACGAAATCGCGTGTCGTGGGCCCCACAGGCCCCCGCTCGACGGGCGATTTTGTGATCGGCTCATCGGAATCCAATTCTGGAAGTTCCGTTGGGTTCGTATCATCGTTCCTGACCTATTGACACTAAGTTTGGTGAAATTGGAGACCTTTGACCCTAACACATTTTTGGGTGCAAAGCGGGCCCACCGGCGGACCCCGTTTTGGTCCAAAACTGTCGTTTTTGTCCTTGTCTTCAAATTGGACCCAAGGACAGGCGTTTCTAACTATTTGATATCTTCTGAGCATGATGGTAATGTCTATTTCAGCATCTGGACTCATCTCTGAATTATTTCCCCGAAGTACAATTAATTGTATCCAAACAACAGGCAAGTACCTGCACTTCAAGTTAATCTTTATATTGTGATAATTAATTTCCTGCTTTACTAGTACCATTGATGATTACACGTAGTGATAGAACACTGGATTTCATGTCTTGAATACTGGAGTTCATGTCTTGTTTTTCGTGTCGGGTGGGAGAATACTAGAAGGCATGTAGTTTACCCTTCCCCCCCTATCGTGTTTAATAGCTGTTGGTGCGCGACTGTACCCTCAGCCGGATCTCGATTATTCATGTTTAATAGCCATCTATGACGGCCGGATTAGCCTTATAAACCCCTACATGCCAACTATGTATTCTAAAATAAACACAAGTTCACACAGATAGCTTCTGGTCTTGTTATAGTTCTTGCTGACTGTTGTAGTTTCATTTCCTGTCTTATTTATCCCTGTTTTCTCATATTCCTGTTTATAGCATTAACTCTGAGATACTGTTGCTTCTTTTATACATATTCTCAATATGATACTCAATCTAATTGTCATAAATATTTAGTTTAATCTTGTTGTGCATTGTGTACTTTGCTCTTTTCCTGACTGGATCCGTTGTTTTAGGCGATGATGAGGACCTTGCCCCTACCTATTATGGCCACTATGAGCTAGCAGGTGACCCATATGAGGAGCCAGTTCCCACCCAGGAGGATACTTCTGCAGAGTAGTTAGCAGTAGCTACTTATTTATTTCCTTTCAGCATATACTCGGGTTTGTTCCCGATTTATCTTCTGGCTTTGCATTAACTATGGATCTGTTGTCACAATTTGTTTTATAAAAGTTAGCATTCCTATTTTCTGTTATTTTCCTTGTCTATTTATTATGGATGAGATAGATTTAAAATTACCTGTGATTATGACCTAGACAGCGTACTACCGCCGACACTGCGGCGTAGGCTGGACGTGCCCACGCACTCGTGCCCGAATATCCGGGTGCGGGTCGTGACACGTTTTTGTGGTGGCCCATGCAGGTCAACGACTAAATTGTTCGGTTTCAACTCAGGGACCGAACAGGCCTGCAATAAAGCTAGGATAAATTTATAGGATCTCATCCACTTGCTTGAATCGTTTTTGATATCTGTATCGTATTCGAACTAATTTGAACTTGCATCTTGCCTTGATTCCTGTGCGCCTCTTATTGGTTATTTTGGATACAGGAAAATGGACCCACAAGCCAGCAACGAGGCTCATGCAGAAACACCACAAACCGTTGTGGTTACCCAAGAAGACGATGTGATACCAGTCGGTGAAGGCCAATCATCACAAGGCAGTCAAGCAAGTCAGCCTGCCTCAATAATCCATCAAGATGGCGTTCCACCCTCGACGCAGCCTATTCCACCGATGCCTTCCTTCCCACTGGGACCGCCTATGGACGAACAACAGATATTCCGCATGTTCTACATAATGATGCAAGCCTATCAGAAGGTTCAACAAGAAACTCAGCAAAACCAAGCGGAGAACTTCATCGACAGAATTAGCTCGGAGTCACGGAAGCTAAGCAGTTCAAATACAATTACCTTCGGTGAGGACGTTCTTACTGCAGCGAGACCTGTGGAGTGCACCACAAGGATCGAGTCCAGCCGGAAGCGGCCGTATGCGTCAGCACCAGACCAAGCACAACAGGAAAAAGCTGCAAAGCGACCACAGATGAATCCAACTCAAGGACAGAACCAACAAGCTGCTGCTTGTAACTTTTGCCAAAAATAAGGTCACACCTGGCAAGTTTGTAGGAAGAGACTGGGTGCCTGTCTATATTGTGGATCAACAGAACATCAAGTGAGGGACTGTCCCGCTGCTCCAGGACGCGGACAAGCTTACGTGATGACCGTGGAGAACGCGCAGACTCTGGAAGCAGCTAATGCGCGTAAGTGATTCGTAGATACCTTTTCTAGTATTGTTTTCGTGCCTATTGGTTCGTGACCTCAGCCCCAACCTAGTAATTTTGAACTTACTAAATAACCTAGTATGCTTTTAAATTTGATAACTGTAGAGATTTTAGAGGCTTTTGCTATTGTGCTTATTTTGTGTTATTCTGTGAACTTCAATAATTTTGTACCTCTTTTTTTTTCATCATTATCTAGCGCATTTAATTTTGCTGAACTTGACTTATGCTGCTATTTTATAGCCTAGTTTTGCGAGCTTACCCTTTTTCGGGCTTGTTCATGACACATGTATTATTGAGGCCTGATCAACCCCACTAATACAAGTGTCTATTCAGAATCAGTGTACTACGGTCTGATCAACCTTAGTGCATTTTGATTCGCACTTCGCACGACTACTTTACGTGGATTGAGATATATAGTGACTAGTAAACTTGCCCCTAAATATGTCCGAGCATATCGTATCAGTTACATAACTGTACTAATACGAGCATGCGAATAAATGATTACCAGACTAGAATTACAATCCATAACCGCCTGACAACTTCCATTAGAATTCTTTAAACGCCTTGATCCCTAAACCTCTGTTCTACCACCTCGCCCTTGAACTCTTTATTATTGATCCTCGTCTTCCCTTATTTTCGGAAAGATGAAATCCTGTGCTTGGTATAAGTTTGATATATAGATAATGCTAGACATACCCCTCAGACCGGTCGAATTGTTGATGACCCTCTATGATTAAGGGAACACCATAGGTGATGTGTTTGTGTTAAAGACTTAAGGATTCAATACCATGATTAATTAAGTTGGGACCTAGCCTTACTAGTTGTACCGCCTTAGAGGATAGATGGGTAAAATTCTAAGTTGGGTAGCGACCGCAATGTCCACCTGAGAGAAACTCGTTAGACTATAATCAAGTGAGTTTGGACAGAGAGAACCCTGCCATATTTTAAATTTCGAGGACAAAATTTTTATAAGTTGGGTAGATTGTAAGCCCCTGATTTTTCAAAAATATTAAAATTAGGATTTTTCACAATTTTCTGGAATTTTCTGGGAATTTTCTGTAATTAAATTCAGGGTTTTGAATTATTACATGATTTTTAATTGATAATAAATAATATTAAAATATTATGAAAATAATATTTTTGGGTGTAAAATGGAAAACTGGACTTAGGGTAATTTTTCTGGAATTTATTGGACCCCGGACCTATTTTTTTAAAACACCTAAAACTATTTATTTAATTATTTAATTATTTATTAATTATTTTATTATTATTATTATTATTATTATTATTATTAATATATTTTAAACCCAGCCCACTGGGCCCGGCCCACCGGGCCCAGCCCCAACCCGGCCCAGTACCCGCCCTAGCGGGTCGGGTCGGATCCGCCAGACCTGACCCGGACCCGCCCGCACCCGCCCGCTCCTCTCTCCCTCACCCACGACCCAGCCCCTCCGCTTCCGGCGCCGCCGCCCGCTCCGCCCGGCGCTCCGCCCGCCCACACCCCCACGATCCGGCCACCCCTCCGCCTCTCTCGGCCACGACAACCCCCGGCCACCCTATAAAAAAAATCCCCTGTCCCCTCTCCGATCTCCCCCACCGCCGCTGCCAGCTACCCCCGACCACCACTCCGCCGCCAGCCGCCTCGCCGCGTCCAGCCACCCGCCTCGACGCCACCACCGCCGCCGCGGAGCGCCGCCCCTCCTTCCTCCTCCCCGCAAAAACAGCAGCAGCCAGCAGCAGCCACAGCAGCGCCGACGCCTCCGCCCGGCCGCCCAGCACCGCCTCCGCGCCGCCGCGTCGCCTCCGGCCCCTCCGCTGCAGCCCAGCCGCCGGAGCTCCGCCGTCCAGCAGCCCTAACCCTAACCCTAGATTCGAATCCCCGAATCCGACACGTGTCGGACACGTGTCGGACATGATTCGACCCCGGTTTTTTGGGTCCCCTTCAGGTACTTGTAACTTTTTGTTCGTAGCTCCGTTTTTAATTTCGTAAATTGCGTTGGGAATCCTGTATGACCCTCTCGGTGCCAGGATAAACCGCTCGGGACACCGCGTCCTGTGGTGATCGCACACCGCGATCCAAAAACAGAAAAAACCAGATCCTATTTTACCCTGGAACTGAGTACGCCCCGCCAAACGGGACGACTTGGTCGCACGCGGTCTTCACAGATACGTGGGCAGCATCGATACGGACGTGTGAGATTTCGCGGAAGCTGATTCGGGTGTGCGTGCACACCGGAATCAACGCGTATCCGCGGACATCGCCCCGTATCCGCCTTTTCTGCAATTTATCCTAACTTCTTGTACACGCGTCGGATCGAGACGAAACTTGCGCCGTTGGACTCGTAGCAATACGCTGGTCCTGTGGGTCAAGTTTGGTTCGATTCTGAGAACGTTGACGAAATCGCGTGTCGTGGGCCCCACAAGTCCCCGCTCGACGGGCGATTTTGTGATCGGCTCATCGGAATCCAATTCTGGAAGTTCCGTTGGGTTCGTATCATCATTCCTGACCTGTTGACACTAAGTTTGGTGAAATTGGAGACCTTTGACCCTGACATATTTTTCGGTGCAAAGCGGGCCCACCGGCGGACCCCGTTTTGGTCCGAAACTGTCGTTTTTGTCCTTGTCTCCAAATTGGACCCAAGGACAGACGTTTCTAACTATTTGATATCTTCTGAGCATGATGGTAATGTCTATTTCAGCATCTGGACTCATCTCTGAATTATTTCTCCAAGTACAATTAATTGTATCCAAACAACAGGCAAGTACCTGCACTTCAAGTTAATCTTTATATTGTGATAATTAATTCTCTGCTTTACTAGTACCATTGATGATTACACGTAGTGATAGAACACTGGATTTCATGTCTTGAATACTGGAGTTCATGTCTTGTTTTTCGTGTCGGGTGGGAGAATACTAGAAGGCATGTAGTTTACCCTTCCCCCCTATCGTGTTTAATAGCTGTTGGTGCGCGACTGTACCCTCAGCCGGATCTCGATTATTCATGTTTAATAGCCGTCTATGACGGCCGGATTATCCTTATAAACCCCTACATGCCAACTATGTATTCTAAAATAAACACAAGTTCACACAGATAGCTTCTGGTCTTGTTATAGTTCTTGCTGACTGTTGTAGTTTCATTTCCTGTCTTATTTATCCCTGTTTTCTCATATTCCTGTTTATAGCATTAACTCTGAGATACTGTTGCTTCTTTTATACATATTCTCAATATGATACTCAATCTAATTGTCATAAATATTTAGTTTAATCTTGTTGTGCATTGTGTACTTTGCTCCTTTCCTGACTGGATCCGTTGTTTTAGGTGATGATGAGGACCTTGCCCCTACCTATTATGGCCACTATGAGCTAGCAGGTGACCCATATGAGGAGCCAGTTCCCTCCCAGGAGGATACTTCTGCAGAGTAGTTAGCAGTAGCTACTTATTTATTTCCTTTCAGCATATACTCGGGATTGTCCCCGATTTATCTTCTGGCTTTGTATTAACTATGGATCTGTTGTCACAATTTGTTTTATAAAAGTTAGCATTCCTATTTTCTGTTATTTTCCTTGTCTATTTATTATGGATGAGATAGATTTAAAATTACCTGTGATTATGACCTAGACAGCGTACTACCGCCGACACTGCGGCGTAGGCTGGACGTGCCCACGCACTCGTACCCGAATATCCGGGTGCGGGTCGTGACACATACTCTTCGCAGAACACTTTTCTTCTTCTCTAGTCAGTCATTTTGGTATACGTACTGTATCAAGTTTCAGCATTGAACTTAGCTGGACTCAAAATCAAGCATGGCCAAAAGCAAAGTAACATAAAATATGGTGCTCTACATTATGAGCTAACTAGTTTTGTAAAACATAAAGTTTTAGGAGATCAAACCCCAAGAAAATAAAAGTGAACCCATAGACCCAAACTCAGGTCCATGCAATTCCAATCGAGAAAATCAAGAACATCAAGTATTAAGATGAAGGGGTGCTCGGTCCTAACAATATGAGCTAGAAATAAACAGAAAATATTAAGAACTAAAATCATGCATAATAAATTCATGGTTTTTCTCTTGTGCAAGATGTTGCCTGGAGTGACTTCTTATCCTTAATCTCTTACGGTCCAAGTCACAGCAACTTCTCCCTAGGGTTAGGGTTTAAGGGAACGGAGCAAAGGAAGCAGAAAGAAGAAAAAAAGTGGAAAGAGTGAAATGAAGAATGAAAGGAAGGAGAGAGAAAACACTCATATATCTATAAAGGGAGAGGGGGATGGTTTAGCCATAGGTTCAGCCATAATGAACCAAACCAAGTGTCAAGTCTACAAGCGGGTCCTAAACCGGATCTACGGCAATGCCAATGGGTATTCTACTGGTCTCGGGTAGTCTCTCTCATCAGGAAAAATATAAATGACATGGAACATCATACAAATACAGCAAAAATACATTATCAGAAAAATAAATTTAAATATCATAAATTCAAGAAATACCAAATCAGAAAACGAGTGTGATAGTTTTTTTAGTAAATTATTTTAATAAATGGTGGTGGATTTATAAACTACTTAGATGACTCAATTTTGATCCGTTTTCAAGCCTCATTATAAGCAAGGGTCGGCCCAAGGGATTGGATTGTTCTAATCAGAGCTAAATTTGGTTGTCCCTTGCCCTTAACTCCAAAAGAATATATCAAAAAATTGATGACGAGTGGGGTTGACAACGGTGTCGAAGTCTCCGGTTCTCACTGTAACGTGGAGTTTGAATTTTGAGTTTCTCTCCTTGAGCTACTTGAGATCTATCCAGTAGGAACTCAAAATATGGGTATAGTGGATTGCTAGTTCAACTGACATACATGAGTTAGAGTGAACCGCGGAGATTTTATTGACGAAGAGATGGGGACTTAGAGACCGGAAGAGTTGTCCAAGTTCGATGATTGTTTAGACTCATTTTAGGACCGATCCTGACTAAAAGAGTTGAGAAATTGAGGCGTTTCCAAAACACATTATGAAAGTAGAGATAAGTAGAGATATGTACAACAAAGACGTGTATTTCAATGAGACAATTTTCTGTCATGTGTAGCTTGCATGCACAACGGTCACAAGGAGGAGGGAATATAAATCAAGACTTTACTTATTGAACCTATTTTTTGCTTTTTTTTGTTTTGTTTTTGTTTATGTATCAATGGAAGATATTAATACTATTAATACAGTAATTCTGAGAATATAGAAGTCATGTGTATGGTATCTCGAGATTATGCACATTTCATAGCATAATTTTCTCAATTGCTCTTCTCTCACAAAATTCAAATATAATAAACTGATTGAGCCGCATTAGTTCTGATTCGGGTCGGATCTCGTCAGACTCATGTCGGATTTTTATTAGAATCAGATTAGCAGAGACAGATCCACCCTTGTGGTGGGGTGGGATTGAGCCCACCACAATTTTTTTTTTTTTTTTTTTTACTCTTTTTTTACTTATATTTTTTTTTTGTGTCGGATTCGGATTCATGTTGAGTTTAGATCCTAGTTAGGACATGTTGAGTTTAGATCCTAGTTAGGACTGGCGAGATACGAGTAGGTCAGTTTCGTTCAGGTGAGGGTATGCTAAAGTCGACTTGGTTTTTGGTTTAAGTTTAGTTTGTGTCCGAGTTGGATCTGACGAGGCCGGATCGTGTTTGTTCTAAGTTGAATTTGAGTGTTAATTGAGGTACTTTATTCAATCTTTAAAATATTAGCCTTATTTTTTTTTTATATTAGACTTATTCCAAATAAATAATATTTGTGTTTTTCCATGTTAGGTCTTGTTTTGTTTACGGTATCATAGGATTAGAAAAAAAAAAGTCATTACTTTTTTTATGTTTGGTGTCAAATGAATTGAGGAAAGCAAAGTGATTTACAATGAAAAAAAAAAAATAGGAGGAAAATGATTCCATCCATCCAACAAAGTATTCATTTTTTCTTTCAATATTTTTGACATTTTCAAACACCGAAAAAAAAGAAGATAAAACTTATAATTTAAAAAAATAATAAAAAATTTTGATTTCGTTTTTTTTTTCTTTTCGCGAACAAAACAAAACCTTAGCGCATACCAAACACACCACTTACACGGAGCTACTAATAAAATATAATATGAATGATAACATAAGATCCCGAAAACAACTTAGGTTGGATTTGACATAACTTATTTGGACCGATTTTTGCTTTCATTTTTTATCTTTTCTGGAAAAAAAACCAGTAATAAAAGTTTTTTCATAACGTTATTTTTTTGGGGAAAAGTCGTCAAAGTAAGTAAGGGGAGACAACTTTCGAATGGTTGCTTAGAGCATCTCCAACCCAGTTGTGAGTTTGGAAAAAATGGTTGTCACATAGGAATCACAACTTCATATTTCAAAAAAATTTCTCCAATGCAAATATGGAGTTGGTTATAAAGTTGACATGACAATGACATGATATGACAAGGACAATGCGAGAGCATCTCCAACCCTATTGTCTTGTTTTGTGTTTTGATTCCTATGTGACATGAGACACAAGACAATAACTTTTTTATATGACAATATTATATTCACACAAGACAATAAGATAGAAAAGTGTTCTCCAATGTAAAAGTATTGAAAAAATAATACAAACTATATTTTTTTAATTTTTAAGATAACTTTTTTAATTTTTTATAAATATTTTGTCCATAATCGATGACGTGAAAGTAAGGGAGCATCTCCAACCCCATTGTGAGTTTGGAAATACTTGAGAAGAGAAGAAAATAGGAAATAAAATGTTCCAAGGAAGAATCATACGTGTAAAATAGGAAATAAATAATAAAAGATGATTTATGTTTTACTTGGAAAAGAAAATTGTCATATTCAAAGAAGGGTCTCCATCAAATCCAAATGTTACACTGTTGTGGTGGGCCTGGGAAACAAGATGCACATTGGTCGCGCTCGTGGTTGCATGGAGCAGCCGGCTCACCGATTCACCACCCAAACTCTCTACAGTGTCTCGCCGGGACCACCAGGTTTGCATGCCATAGAAAAGCTTGGACCCACAAGGAAGAGTTGACATGTTGGAAATAATCACTTCCTTCACTTCCAACCCTACAAAATGTACTTTGGCTAGGGACCAACTTCCTAGGTCCAAATCACAACCCCCCAAAAAAAAATGTTTCATTTGTTCAATATTTACTTGTCCAGTAACAATAAGAAATGTAAAACTAAGAATCCGGTT
Organism: Iris macrosiphon; assembly: GCA_036927795.1. NCBI lineage: Eukaryota > Viridiplantae > Streptophyta > Magnoliopsida > Asparagales > Iridaceae > Iris > Iris macrosiphon. The sequence continues at coordinate 249,860,017 of JAYESA010000004.1, forward strand.
GGATAATTTTTTTTTTTTAATCCTGGAAATATTTTTCTAAGAAATTGTTATAAAGTTGCTTTCTAGATATACATATGCTAATTTTTTGTTTGGTTACTTTTATCTGAATAATGATTTTAAGAACAAAACTTAAAAACTACTATTTGGTAAAAAAAAAAATTTTTAGAAAATAAATCTTATAAAGCATTTATTGAAATCTTTGTGTCATGTTGTCTCTCTACCGTATGTTACACGGATTCAGCTCCAAACTCTCGATTCCAAGCTAGGTTTTCCAAATCCACCATATCTGATACCGTATCTGTGGAGGCGGAGGAGGTTAATTGGGGTGGCGGCGATGGAGGCGCTTGTCGGCGACGAATAAGTCGGGGTGGGCGGCGAGGCGGCCGATGTCACGTCCTAGGGCCAGAATACTGGAGAGTGGGAGAGAAACAAAATCAGCTACGTATATCAGAGTACAAAGGTACTCCGAGATATTGTCACGGCTGTCTAAAAGACAAGTGAGAGGACTCTTTACATGCTATGACGTCAGTCCTAAGGCCGACAAATCCTATTATCTCAATCCAACAACAAGAAGCAGTAAAGAGTAACTCACATATGTGATGGGTAAGGCGTCCCAAACACAAATACATATATAATCATGAGAGCTAATATGTCAAGGATACATCAGCTGAATATACAAAAAAGTACGTAAATGTACAACTAGCAGCTGTTCCAGAATATACATCCACGTCGTCCAAAGACGGAGGGAACAAAATCCTGAAAACAAGGGCTAAAATCTGCCCTTGGCTAAACACCACAAAATGAAAGTACAAAATGAAGAGGAAGATAAAGGTAACCCACTCGCGAGTCCGTGTCGCAGTCCTCTGGGTGTGATCCATCCGGAGAAGAAGACGGTGATCCTCGTACTCAACTATGGAACCTGGCCATGCAAAACCAGTTGGGTCAAAACCCCAAATAACAAGTACCACAAGGAAGCCCGAGGTAAATGTCACTTTCCGATTCCGCATAATCGTTATTCATCCACCGGACATGATGCCATGCGAGCGTAAGGCGTGTCCGCACAAGGCCTAACACAGTGATATATATAAAAACACAACAGCAGAGTGCGAAAGCTAAAGAACACACATTAAAATAAAAAAAGTTATTTTTATTGATAGTATACATATGTGTTACAAACTCTTGACTCAAAAGTAAAGGAGCACCGCTAGCTTACAAGATGGACGCAAAATGAGATAGTCTTTCCATACATTACATCCCTTACTAAAACTTGAAAGATAATAGACCTTCGGGCGAAGCTATTGCCTTGCCTCGGAGCTGCATAGAGAGTGTGCACGAGCTCCGAAAGATTTGTACAAGCGCTCCAAAATCACGAACAAGAGCGCGTCAAAGTTTGATGGACTGGTTGGAGAAAAGCTCCAGCTCCTCGCCGCGTCGCCTTGGCTCGGAGAACCTGCTGCAACGAGGGTCAGTACTTCAAAAAGTACCGGTGAGAGCAAGCTAACCCAACTCACCAAAGTTGACACAATATTCATGTGAAGCATACAAATTATTATTGTGGTCTTTTTATCTTGTCATAGTTCAAGTTACAACATGCAATAGATAGAAAATGACTAAAATAAATATGCCACCGTTCGGTGACTTTTACCTGTCCATCTGAACTACCTGTACAATACTTACCATGACCTTCCCTGCCATGGAGACATAGTTAGATTGTATAGTTTAAATATACAAATGGATCATTGGCACCACAAGCCATACTGGACCATAGTCCGGACGGATGGTGGTCCTTGCAGTGCGGTTAGCGAGCCCTGCTACAAGGCCCTGCCTCCCCCGTATTGATGTTGCTAGCTGACTATCCGAGTTTCGCCTAGGTCGACACGGGCCCAGTGCGTCCCAACGACCGTTTGCAAGAACCATAACCTTGTGCACAAGTTGTCCATGACCCTACGACGTCTCAACACTAAGTTACCATACGAAGCATTTCAAGACATCAGAATGAGCATAACTTCTTTAGCACAGTGCGATGACATAGTCTACCTACTCTAGTGGCCATATTTCAAGTTATGTACTACTCATTGCACAGTTATAGGTGATAAGTTCTAGCTACAACTGAAACATAAAATAGATACATACATAGTGGACAAGCACACAACAATATGATCGCTCGGTGATTTTATGTGACAAGCATAAGTGTTCCAAGTTTACTTCTTATTATCTTGACTCAGTTATTATTATTATGGTATCATTGATGGGAACACACAAACGAGTCAGATTATTAGGAGTGAATACTTGGAAGAAGTAAGCTAATCGAAAGTAAGGCCACTCACAAGTTGGTGAATCAGAGAAGAAAAATGGAAGATCTTCAAGACTCAGCTCGCGCGTTGCCTACACTATCACCTGCACGCATCAACAGATGATCAATATCTCCTGCCTCAATCTTCTAGAGTTTGATACAAAATGCGACATTCAAAGAACGAAGACAATGAAATCCATCGAAATCGTTCAAGAAAACGTAAGTCACAAAACCAACAAGAAAGCAACCAAGCGACATCGAAAATGTGCAAAGAAACCCGTACAACGGAAAGGCCCCTCGCGACTGTCATGTCCCGATCCCGAAGGTCTCCCGACCAACGCCCCCGCCGGACGCGAATCACCGCGCCCCGGTACTCCCGCGGGGCGTACAGTCGTTTTCTACCGGGATGTGATGCCGTGCGAGCCTGGGGTTACGCCCGCACAAGGCAACATCGTTAAAGTTGTGGCTATCATCGCATCTATCGAGTAAGCAGCGGAGGGACAGTGTTGCAAACATTTATTCATCTAAGTATACGGGGCAAATCGAGGCACAAGGTTCTCTGAATACAATGACATCGTTCCATACATTGTGCCCCTCTATACGAAAGCAACTAAAGGCAATCGAAACCAGATTTTCGGGTCTTGGGGATGAGGCACGCCTATCGCTTCCTCGGACGATCCAGCACCTACGAACAAGCAAACTGTTGGTGGGACAACACTTTTAAAAGTACTGGTGAGTATAAAACAACTGAACAGAAGATACACCTCCTGAAACCCACACTAAGTAAGCATGTGGCAAAATATTACATTACTAGTGATCTTGCTACTTTTACCTATGTTCATTTCATGCAGTTCAGGATTATAGTCAGTTTACTTCTTTTGAAAACATAGCTTGGAAACAGTTTTGCATATTCAAACACTAAGCATACGATCGGGGCATTGTTCTATCGTGCAGTGCGCAGCATGCATCTTGCAGCATATTCTAACTCTTAGGGACAAAGGTTCTATAGTGGACTGTTCATCTCAAATCAAAACAAACATTAAGTGGACTATCATTCTTTCAAGCACACAAGGAGAACTAGCTATATAATTTCGGTCCCCGAGAAACTCATGATCGGTAGCGGTAATCTAGCTAACCAATGACTCCTTTATCTGATGCTATTAGCAGCTGTGACTCATGGTTGCTCTTCACTAACATAATAGCAGTCGGGACCAAGGTTCAGCTCTGCACTAATAGCCATTGTCCAACCGATGCGAATGCATGAAGCACTATCAAATAAACTTTACGATGCAAACAAAATAAACAAGCAATATATATATATATATATATTCTTGTATTTCTTACCCCTTTGTCGAACAGTTATCCCTGCAGCAGACATATAAGTTAGCCACAATTTGCATAAACATATATGTATAAGGTTCTCCTTCCCTGTCCGTCTCTGCATCAAACAGTTAGGTATGCAAGAAGGCTAGTCTAGCATGTGCCCTAACTATATGATGGTCCATGGGTAGCCCCATGATTAGCAGCGGTTGCCCAAGGTTCAACTCTTCACTAGTACACACCTGTGTCGGCAGTTGTGACTCAAGGTTCAGCTCTTCACCAATACACACGAGTACTAACAGCTGTGACATCATGGGTTTCGTACAACACTAATAGACACATCATCCCACTAGACCCCCTGCGGGCCGTATCCTCAGGACGAAACAAAAATTTCTTCCGGACCGAGCGATTCCCAGTGCCCCAGGAACCGTCGAGAGATAAGACCTTGTGCACAAGTTGTCCGAGACCAATGCAATGACATGAAGCATCAATGATGCAAGCAAAAAAAATGATCAAGCAAAACATATATGGTCTAGCAAACACATCTTGTCAAACAAAGCACATCTCTCACATATCTAATAGCACACCCCACTAGACCCCCTGCGGGCCGTATCCTCAGGGCGCATTATTAGTCTATACTTATACGAATCAAAGACTTATGGTAGCTCGATATAGCAAAACAGACAAGCGAAACATATAATAGCAAGCACGATTTCAATTTCATATGTAGCATGCAATATCTATCTCTTTCTTAGCATATTACAAAGGGACTTATTCAAGCGATTCATTTACTTATCTTTTTAGCATAGCAAGGGTTCATTCGATATTTGTGTCGGTGTAACTAAGCATGCAACATTTCTTATACTCTTGACTTAGCATGGCAAGGTTCTATCTCTTTTCAGACAAGCATACAAATTCTCTAGTTAAGCAAGCAGGTTCGTTTCGTTGACAAGCTATACGAGTTCTCTTATTAAGCATGCAGAGTCAGGTTCTATCATTCTTCTTATGAAACTATCTTCTTAAGCAAACAAGCATTCAAAAACTCAGATTCATTATTAAGGCGTGCAAGAATCAGAGAATACAGTTCTGCCTACTCACATTGATCAATCGTCTTGTGGTTCGGTCAGGAACTCTCCGAGAAGACTTCCACTCGAGCAAGCAAAGCGATATCACTTGTATATAGTGCCTACGCGGAGCGAGGCACTACAGCGACTCTGCCGTCGAGTCCTTCCTTGAGGCACGATCCGCTGAATGTGGGACTTGATTCTGAAGAAACCAATCCATAACGAGGAAAGGATCTTGATTCAATCTGTCACGATCGAACGATACCAAGTATTTCTTAACCGCGCTCCTCGAAAAGGGGAAACGGGACACTACATCTTAACCAACTAATAAAAAGCTTTGTCCTCGAAACTTAGGAATGAAACATACCCCTAAAAAATAATGAGGTAAACTTTTTTTTCATGCCTGATTCAATTTTCCAGGCCGACTCCTCGACCGCGTAGTTCCTCTAGAGTACACACACAAGTGGGATAGAACTATTTTGGAGCTGCTTATCCTTTCGATCGAAGATCTACACAGGTTCTTCTACATCGGAAAAGTCAGCTAGCAAATCTAACTGACCAAAATCTACCACGTGACTCGAATCATGCACGTACTTTCGCAGCTGTGATACGTGAAAGATATCATGCACTTCTGATAAGCTCGGTGGTAAGGCAATTTGATATGCAACTGGGGTGACTCGCCTGAGAATTTTGAACGGACCAACAAATCATGGACTTAGCTTCCCCTTTACTCCAAATCTTGTGACTCCTCACATTGGCGTGACCTTGAGAAATACGTGATCACCGACTGTAAATTCAAAGGGTCGTCTGTGGATTCTGCATAACTCTTATGTCTGCTATGCGCTGCCTTTAATCTCTCTTGGATCAGGTGAACCTTCTGAACGGTCTGATCTACTTGCTCTGGGCCAAGGATTTGTTGCTCGCCAACTTCATCCCAACAGATAACGATATGCACTTTCGCCCATATGAAGTTTCGTATGGAGCCATCTGAATATTATAATGGTAACTATTCACTACCAAAATATAATGAAATAGCGACATTTTTAGCGACATTGTCAGTAACGTCGCTAATGTTAAAGAATTTATCGACTCCATAAATAAATGTCGCTGATATCGCTGTTTGGGACAAATAGCGACTATAGCGACTGTACTTGGGTTTTTGTAACTACCACTTTTCTAGATAGGGATATTTTTATCTTTTTTTACTTAATATTATTGTTAATATTTATATTTCATATTAATTATATTGATTATATTTTTATTTCATAATATTTTGTATTGTTACATGTATAATTATATATTCAATATAGTTGATGGTTAGTTGTTAGCCATTAGTTAGACTTGTTGTTAGTGAACCTAAATGAACCCAACTGGACTTGACATAACCCATAACCCAATGGTTTAATTAATTATTAGTCATGACTGGATTATATCCATTAAACCCTTTTAGACTCAAGAATAAAATATTCTTTCCTAAGGATTAAAATATCATATTCATGAGAGATTGAGAGGGCATTTTGGTCAAACCAAATAGACCTAAACCTAACCCTTACCCTAACCCTAACCCTGACACTAGGGGCCGGACACTATAGGGGGGTTATAAGTACTCTTTAGTTCATTAATAGCCTCTCTCTCATTCATTTTACTCATTCCCAAATATTCCTCCAATTTGAGAAGAAGCCCCAACTCCATTCATTCCCAAATCAATCCCCATTCTCCCTCAAATTCTAATCCCAAGGAGGCTAGGAGCTTGGCATAGCAAGGAGGAAGCATTAGAAGGAAGCTAGCTTGAGGGGGTGTCCATTCTTTGGAATTGTATCCCCTTGATGTGTTGCACTGGGAATCCATCTCCCAATAGATTTTTTTTTTCTTGTCATTTTTATTTTTAATGATGTTTTTGACCATTATAAACCTACCCATGGCTAAGGGCTACCCATAGGAAGAAGAACTAGGTTCATAGGAGGCCTATGAAGAAAATTACAATGACTTTTGTGGCTAAATTGGGAGAAATTCAAATTTGGACCACTATGTGTTTATAGGAATGTCTCATAGGTTATTTTAGATTATGATTCATGATTTGAGAGAGTATATGTGTCCACAAATGGATACGGAGAGTTCGTATCATGATACTTCATGATACAAGGGCTTATTTTGGGGGTTTTGAGCATGATTGTGTAATTTCTCTCTAAATTTTATTGTAACTAATTACTTTGGTCATATAGAGTTATTATTGATATGTATAAATAGTAATTGTTGAGTATTGGGGGTGTTTGGAGTAGGTATTAAGAGTATCTTGATAGTCCATGAGGTATTTTACAAAATAACCTATTGCAGTTGTATTGTGGCTGTGGTTGTGGTTGTTGATGTTGTATGTGAGGTCAGAGAAGGGGGGAACCAATGAGCACTGGTGGCATGTGCTAAGATAACAAACAAGTGTGTTCAATGGTCACTCGAGTATCAGGTTGGGAGTGTTCATATCAGTGGGAAGAGGATATTAGTTGGGAGTGGAGGGTATTAGGACAGTTGACAATGCTTTGGTATAGGGGTTTACCTGTGTGGTGAAGGGAGTTTTGTTGTTCAGTTTTGTGGTTGCATGGGTAGAGTTAGTTGGGGCATTAGCGGTGAGTTTTAGTCAGTTGATATTGGTGTCTGAATTACAGTGCCTACAACACTAGATAAGCTCGAGTGAGTGTAGGCATGGGCCTGTACTAGGGGTGTGTGTTGTTGTTTAGTGCAAGGGTAAAGGGAGAACCTCAGAGTGGTTGTTGTTTAGTGGGTATGGGAGTAACATCAGTCGAGAGGGGGAGGAAGGATGCTGGCAAGGTAGTAGGGTAGTAACAGATGCCACTCGAGATTTGGTGGACTGTTGATTACTGCAATTAGACCTTCAGCATGTGCAGCTAAGTGTGATCTGAGGTGGGTGTGTATGCTTTATATCAAGGTGAGAGTATAAATGGGAAATAGATACTAATCATTATTCTGATAGGAATATAAATTGTAGTCTCTAATGTTCTCAACTCGAGTACATCTTAAGAAGACTTTGTTAGGAGATGTCGATGTATCAGGTGCACATGTTTTGGCACATGATTGCACTGTGGGTGTATTTGGGGTGTTAGTGTGAACTAGGAAGGAGAGGAGACTGCTGGTACTTGGGTAAGGATTCAAGTGTAAGTTGATGCTAGTTGGGGTTTTGAGAGATCTGGAGAGCTACTAAGTTTCATTGCTGTGTTTCTAGGTTGTTCAGATGTGGGGTAAGGGTGCTTCACATGTACATCAAATGCACACTGGGATTTCAGTACTTGACTACACCCATGGAGTGCTTGGTGGTTAGAACTGAATACCTGTGTGTGTGTGTGTGTGTGTGTGTGTGTGTGTGTGTGTGTGTGTGTACTGATACCAAATTGATATTCCACCTTATGGGTTGTATCATAGAGAGTTTGGTATAGGAGTATCAGGTTGAGTTGGTTCTACTGGAGAGGCAATGAGCTAGGTTAGAGTTGAGTAATGGAAACTTGGTATCAATGTTGGTGTTTGGGTAAGGTAATGAGATAAGTGTTAAGGGTTGGCCTAGGTATTGATATGACATGAAAGTATTGGGGCTGGAGGCCAAGATGATGTCAAGTAAAAATATTGAAGTCTAGGTTCTAATATTAGATATGAGTTGATACCAAATTGGAGGGTGAAGTATTAGACTAAATATTATTAGATATAACAAGATACTAGGGTATATGAGGTATATGAGTATAGATACTAAGGAATATGATAGATATTGTAGGATACTACTAGTTATTGATATTTATGAGACTATATAGAGTATATATGATATTTGGTATAATATAACTTGCTAGCATAGCCTATAAACTAGTAAAGACCTAGTTGACATAGTTTGAGTAGTATGACTTAGAAACCATATTTTAGTTTATTTAAACATATTTAATACCTCATTACACCAATTGACATGGAAAATCATATATAGGTCCGTGAGGTACTGATACAGACACAGTTTGACATTCGTTGCTCTGGACCATATGCGAGTACATTCTCTGATAGTTTTTATTATTTGATAATTATTATAATATAAGTATTTAGTAATATTTTACCTGATTATTGATACGATGGTACACAAATTGGTATATTCGGATCATTGTCATGAGATGTTACTCTTTAGTGATTGTCTTAATATTTTTCCTGATTATATAGACCGTGATCATCGTGCTTGTATTGTAGACATTGAATAGTAATTTTTGTGTTGTGACATGTCGTGATATGGATCCATTGTACAAGTCGGGGGCGGAGAAATGCTAAATAAATATGTGATCAAGAACTTTAAACAATGTATTGTATTTGTAGACAACATCCAATCATACGTGACTGTGTTATTGATCATGTTACTTTATAGACAACAGCCAATCATACGTAATTGTGTTATTGATTGTGTTACTTTATAGACAACATCCAATCATACGTGATTGTATTATTAATCGTGTTACTTGTAGACAACATCCAATCATACTGTACATATAATTGTGTTATAGTCTTGATAGTAGACCTTGATAACCCAAGCCGATCACGTTTCTAACTAGTATTTCAAACACTTATTGCAGTTTCAGTTCTTTTCTATAAATCTATTTTATTGTGTACAGTTTATGCCTTGTTACTCCAGATTATCTGTTTTTCTTTTCTACCATACTATGATATCTGCTCATTGCTTTCCTTGTCTAGTATTATATTTTCTATTTCTGTTTATAGTCATTATCAATTAATTTGGAACTGCTATTGAGTTGTACTTTGCTCCAATCTTGACTAGATATATTTTTCAGATAATTGGTTAGAGGAGATGTGTCCCCCTATTACGGGCTATAGGATGGCGAGGCCGTTGAGATAGCATCATAAAGTATGAGAGTAGTGCCAGCAGTCGGGAAGGCTTAGTTGTCCTCATTTATGTTATTATATTTGAAAGTTAGACATTATAGCATGCATTATATTTGAGATCATTGTATTGAGCTTAGATTTTTGGACTTGGACTTGTGTTGTATTGTGACTCTGACTTTCATTACTTCTATTCCATATCGTGCCATATCTTGCTCTAGATTTATATTGTGATTGAGTATTGATTACCATTAACATATTATCAGAGTGTCCTCCATTTGGGAGTTGAGATATCTTGACATGTATATTATATATATTGTGTGAGATATTTAAATAGTTTTGTTGACCTAGATATCGTTCTACTGCCGATGTTGCGGTATAGGCTGGACGTACCCACGTACTCGTACCCCTACACCGGGTGCGGGTCGTGACAGGTTTTTGAAAGAATAGTCGGTATATATTTTTTAACATCGCTAAACATCGCTAAAGTTTTTTATTTAGAGACGTTTGGCGACGTGTTTACCGATGATGTTAATTTTTAATTAGCGACATTTATAAATGTAGCAAGACGTCGCTGGAATTTTTTAATGGCAACGTTTAGCGATATTTAGTGTAGTACCCCGCTCCGCGTTGGCACTATGTACAAGTGATATTGCTTTGTTGACTTGAGCGGGAGCCTTCTCGAAGAGTTTCTCGATTGAAACACGAGACAATTGATCTGGGTGAGTGGGCATAACTTCATTCTCTGATTCTTGCATGTCTTAATAATGAATCTGAGTTTTTGTAATACTTGTTTCTAAGTAGAGAATGTTCGCATGAGAATGATAGAACAAGAACATGCACGCTTAATAAGATAACTTATATGTTTGCCTAAATGTGATAGAAACATTGCCATGCTAAGTATAGAAATGAACGTTGCATGCTAGTTGCACTGGCACCGCTATCAAACGAACCATTGCCATGCTAATAAGAAGAGTAAAAAGATTGCTTGAACTTGTGAATCCATAGTATGCAAAGTTAGAGTAGTATTTGCATGCTTAGTTATAAACGAGATATAATAACTACTGTCATGCTTGCTTAAATGAAGATTGCTTGCCTGTTCCTTATCGTACTGAAAGAAATAAAAATTGTATGCTAGATTTATAGAAGTGTTCTTGCTTGTTACTTGTTAAAAGAACTAGACTGCTTGAACATGTTTCATTGATCGCACTATAAAAGATAGAAATATTTGAATAACTTGTACTGTGTGCTATTGAACCTATCTCGATCGATTGAAAAGAAAGAAGATTGAACCTATCGAATTGATTGAACCTATCGAATTAATTGAATAGAAGAGAATTGAGAGCTCTGGCTCCATCGCTTGATTGAATGTTTGCTTGTTCATGGACTTGTGCATCATTTAACCTTTATCTGATAGAATTTGTATTCATATATTGGTCTGACAACTTGTGCACAAGGTATCGGGTCTCTCGAGTGGTATCCTGGGGCACTGGGAACCGTTCGGCCTGGGAGAGGCTAATCGAATACCTTGAGGCTTGGAATCCTCGCTATTAGGGGGGTGTGGCTATTAGTGTAGTGCTGAACCATGAGTCTCGGCTGCTATTTTGAACGTATTTTAGTGCATAGCAACCATGTGTCTCAGCTGCTATTAGCCGATCCGTTATTAGTGAGAAGGGCTTGTACGTCCCAATTGCTAATCCCGGGGATCCACACTCGGGGGCCATCATGTAGCGCCCCGGTCTCCCGGTGCGGAGATCGCGGCTAAGAAACACAAGACGGTATCGTTCGATCGGGATAGATTGAATTAAGAACTCGTCCTCGTTATGGATTTGTTTCTTCGGAATCGATTCCCATATTCAGTGGACTGCGCCCCAAGGATCGGCTTAGCGGCAGAGTCAGGAGGGACCTCTCCGCTGCTATCTTTTATTGCCTCGATTTTCGATGTCGCTTGTTGCTTTCGTGCTTTGAGTTGGTTTTGGGATTTGCTTGTTTTCCTTGAACGGTTTTGATGGTTTTTATTGTTTTCGTTTATTGAACTGCACTTCAATTCCGAGATGGAAAAGAGAGGAAGAAATATTAATCGAGCTGTTCGTGTGCAGGTGAACGAGCAGTAGGCGGCTTGCGAGCGGAGTCATGAAGTGCCTCTTTCCTTCTCTCTTCCAACAATCTAAGTGAGTGGCTACCATCCCGATTAGCTAGCCTTGCTTCCAAGCTTCACACCTTAAAATCTTGCATTCTCCTTTGACCCGATCAAACGATACCAAGTAATAATAAAAGAGATCAAGATAAAAAGGGAATATACTTGGAAATATTGCTTGTCAACTAAACTTATGAATGGTTATCATCCTGCATGCTAGTTTGTTTATAACTGTTCTATGAATCGTGCTAAGTATGGAATTATGCTTGTTATGAAATAAACTGCCAGGAAGACTATGCAAAACCGTTATGCTATGGAACTAATTCTATGAGTGTGTTTGATCACGGACAACTTGTGCACAAGGTATGTTATGAGTTCCGCGGACGGTCACCGGGGCGTCGGGACCGATCCGATCCGGACGGAAAGTATGTATAGTCGTATGTTATGGGGCAAAGTATTATGCAGCGGGGCTCGCCACCTGCATTGTATATCATTTGTGTCTTGAGACTATAATCTGTCCCTTCGTGGCATCATGCTAGTGATCCCTATGTATATTTAAACCTGTTGCATACTAACTTGTGTCTTCGTGGCAGGGAAGGCATGGTAAGTATTGAGCAGGTGATTCAGATGGCAGGTAAAATCCACCGAACGGTGGCAAATTCATTTCAGTAAATTCTATATGCTGCTTACTTGTAAATGAACTAAGGCAAGATAGAAACCCACAATATGCATGCTTCATTAAAACAACGTGTTGATTGGTATAGTCCGGCTAGCTCGCCTTCACCAGTATGTTTTGACATGCTGACCCTCGTTGAAACAGGTTCTCCGCATCAAGGCGAACTGAGCGAGGAGCCGAAGTCGTCTTCCCGATCCAGTCCAGCTGTTGGCGCATCTTCACCGCGCCCCTTTGAAGCATTTTGAAGACAGGAGCCTGCAACTCTTCATACACAAATGCAGCTCCGTGGCAAAGCTATCCTCCAGCCTGGAGGTCTATATCTTTTAAAGTTTAGTAAAGGAATATAATGTACAGGACTGCTATCTCATTTTGAGTCATCTCTTTTGTAAGCCCGTGCGACATATTAGCTGACTCGTTCAAGAGTTTGTAATAGATGTTCATTATCAATAAATAGAACTTTTTCATGTTTCAAATCTGTGTTTCAATTTATCTGCGTACTCTGAATATGTGCTTGCTATGCAAATCATTAAAGCCTTGTGCGGGAGCAACCCCAGGCCCGCACGGCGGTCATGATTCGGGGGACGCCTTATACGATTCTACGGAATCGGGTCGTGACATAATGGTATCAGAGCACAGATTCAAAGTTCCTTAGACTTCGTGCTGGAAAAGTTCCTTTAACGATCAAATTCCTGTGCGAACTCTTGAACTCGCTAGGCCAAAATAAGATACGTTCATGCAATAAGTCCATAATATATTATGATTCTAATGTAATTTACCTTCTTTTGAAGGAATGATACCAGCGCAATCTGCAGCGCAAACACCGAACAAAACATAAGAGAGTAGTTCGGGCACTTCGGGAAGCTCACAAAGCCAGCGTGGCATATCTCAAGTCGACCCGCTAGAGAGGGTAATGCAAATGTTAGAATCGCAACGACAAAGAGATGATGCTCGCCAAGCCAAGTTTGAAAGCAATTTAGAGACCCGATTCTCAGTCCAACAGAAGCAGGTAGATACCCTGCAACAGATCATTCAGACTTCGGCTGCCAACCATTCCACTGCAACAGCAACGACTCCGGTGGAACAACCCGTGCTTGAAGTAGAGATGCCACAAATTCTAAGGTCGAGGGACGTGACTGCCTTCAACTTGGGACACTTCAAGATAGTCTTTAACACCCCATTCAACGGGACTGAGGACCCAGTGGTAGCTCTAGATTGGCTAACCGAGCTTGAAGATCACTTCGCTCTGCTAGAAGTTCCTGAAGAGAAGCGCGTTGCCTGCGCGCAACTTCAGCTCGCCTCAACGCGCACGATTGGTGGAACGTGCATCGATGATCTTTCCAATTTGATCACGGAGAGGAGGCGATCTCGTGGATGACTTTTCGTACCGCGTTTGAAGAGGAGTTTATACCCCCTCCAGTACAACGTCAAATGGAGAATGATTTCGTGCAGCTGCGACAGGGCAGTATGACAGTGAAGTAATACTCCGCCGAATTCAACCGACTCTCCAAATTCGCTAGGGCCTATTTACCTGATGCAGCGAGTCGAGCTAGAACATTTGAAGGTGGATTGCGCCTTGCCATCCATGCGCACGTGGTCAATAATCAGTACGGGATAATACGTGAAGTCATAAATCACGCTCTATCACTTGAACCACAAAATCCTCACGTTTCCACCGGCGCTGTGTATACCTACAATCACAAACGCCAAGGCAACGAGAGAGGAAACACCGCTGCAAAGCGCCCTAACCACGGCAGTTCACAAAAAGGAAACCCGAGACCATTCTGTGATTTCTGTAAAAGGCAAGGGCACACTACCGATAGATGTTACAGCAAAAAAGGTCTATGCTTCAACTGTGGCGGGCCAGGCCACATAGCTCGGGATTGTCCACTCCCCTCTAAGCTTCTGCCTCAACCAAATAATCCCTAACGGTAGGTTCTACCCTAAGTTTTGAGACGAAACTTCCAATTAGTTGGGTAGGATGTAGCGCCCCGGTCTCCCGGTGCGGAGATCGCGGCTAAGAAACACAAGACGGTATCATTCGATCGGGATAGATTGAATTAAGAACTCGTCCTCGTTATGGATTTGTTTCTTCGGAATCGATTCCCATATTCAATGGACTGCGTCCCAAGGATTGGCTTAGCGGCAGAGTCATGGGGGACCTCTCCGCTGCTATCTTTTATTGCCTCGGTTTTCGATGTCGCTTGTTGCTTTCGTGCTTTGAGTTGGTTTTAGGATTTGCTTGTTTTCCTTGAACGGTTTCGATGGTTTTCATTGTTTTCGTTTATTGAACTGCACTTCAATTCTGAGATGGAAAAGAGAGGAAGGAATATTAATCGAGCTGTTCGTGTGCAGGTGAACGAGCAGTAGGCGGCTTACGAGCGGAGTCGTGAAGCGCCTCTTTCCTTCTTCCTTCCAACAATCTAAGTGAGTGGCTACCATCCCGATTAGCTAGCCTTGCTTCCAAGCTTTACACCTTAAAATCTTGCATTCTCCTTTGCCCCGATCAAACGATACCAAGTAATAATAAAAGAGATCAAGATAAAAAGGGAATAGACTTGGAAATATTGCTTGTCAACTAAACTTATGAACGGTTATCATCCTGCATGCTAGTTCGTTTATAACTGTTCTATGAATCGTGCTAAGTATGGAATTATGCTTGTTATGAAATAAACTGCCAGGAAGATTATGCAAAATCGTTATGCTATGGAACTAATTCTATGAGTGTGTTTGATCACGGATAACTTGTGCACAAGGTATGTTATGAGTTCCGCGGACGGTCACCGGGGCGCCGGGACCGATCCGATCCGGACGGAAAGTATGTATAGTCGTATGTTATGGGACAAAGTGTTATGCAGCGGGGCTCGCCACCTGCGTTGTATATCATTTGTGTCTTGAGACTATAACCCGTCCTTTCGTGGCATCATGCTAGTGATCCCTATGTATATTTAAACCTGTTGCATACTAACTTGTATCTTCGTGGCAGGGAAGGCATGGTAAGTATTGAGCAGGTGATTCAGACGGCAGGTAAAATCCACCGAACGGTGGCATATTCATTTCAGTAAATTCTATATGCTGCTTACTTGTAAATGAACTAAAGCAAGATAGAAACCCACAATATGCATGCTTCATTAAAATAACGTGTTGATTGGTATAGTCCGGCTAGCTCGCCTTCACCAATATGTTTTAACATGCTGACCCTCGTTGAAACAGGTTTTTCGTACCAAGGCGAACCGAGCGAGGAGTCGAAGTCGTCTTCCCGATCCATTCCAGCTGTTGGCACATCTTCACCGCGCCCCTTTGAAGCATTTTGAAGACAGGAGCCTACAACTCTTCATACACAAATACAGCTCCGTGGCAAAGCTATCCTCCAGCCTGGAGGTCTATATCTTTTGAAGTTTAGTAAAGGGATATAATGTACAGGACTGCTATCTTATTTTGAGTCATCTCTTTTGTAAGCCCGTACGGCATATTAGCTGACTCGTTCAAGAGTTTATAATAGATATTCATTATCAATAAAGAGAACTTTTCCATGTTTCAAATATGTGTTTCAATTTATCTGCGTACTCTGAATATGTGCTTGCTATACAAATCATTAAAGCCTTGTGCGGGCGCAACCCCTGGCCCGTACGGCAGTCACGATTCGGGGGATGCCTCATACGATTCTACGGAATCGGGTCATGACACATCATATAGTTAGGGTGCATGCTAGGTTAGACTTCTTGCATACCTAACTGTTTAATGTAGGGACGAACAGAAAATAGAACCTCATTTATTTATGCAAATTGTTGCTAACTTGTGTGTCTGTTGCAGGGATAACCGTTCGGCCGAGGGTAAGAATCACTGTATAAGTAATCAATAGTTATTGTTTATGTTCTTATCAAACTGCTTTTGAGACTTGTTTGTTTTGCATGTATATGTTACTGCTGCCTTGAACTGAGATGAATAGTCCACTAGAGATAGCTTATGTTCCTAAGAGTTAATGAATATGGCTCACGATACATGCTACGTACTACACGATAGAACACTGTCTCTATTGTATGCTTGAATGTATTAAAAATGCAAACTATTTTTAAAGATATATTTTCGAAAGAAGTAATCTAACTCAAATATTGTGCTGCATGGAATAAACCTAGATAAAAAGTAGTAAGATCACTAGTAATGTAATATTTTGCCATATGTTTACTTAGTGTATGTTTTAGAGAGTGTTGCTTCTGTTCGTTGCTTTTATACTCACCAGTACTTTCTCCAAAGTGCTGATCCCCCACCAGTTTGCTTGTTCGCAGGTACTAGATCGTCCGAAGAAGCGATAGTCGAGCCTCATCCCCATGACCCAAAAATCTTGAGTCGATGCCTTGAGCCGTATAGAGATGGTTTTGAGTTATTTTTGTATAAAGGGATGTAATGTATGGAATGATGTCATTGTAATCGAGAGAGAGATTGAGCGAATTATAATCTCGGCCAAGCGCCGCTTGTAACACTTTTTGAATATCAATAAAGAGCTTATTTTTATATGCCATTATGTTCTTTACTTTTCTGTAATATTGTTCTGCTGCTTCCGTCTTGAATAGCTTACTTGCTCTTGTTTAAAGCTTTAGCCTTGTGCAAGGGCAACTCAATCTTGCACGACATCATGTCCATGCGAGGATGATCGGTTCCGCAAGGCGCTAAGCAATGACATCGGCCCCTTGCGGGAATCAGGACGTGACATAATTGTATCAGAGCAACTCGATTCTTTGGCCATTCCGTTGCTTCACTTCGACTCAGAGATGTTTGTTGCTGCAATGAGCGTTCCATAAAATAAGTCCATAGATATTCTCAAAGATGCGCGCAAAAGTTCTCTGGATTATTTTATTGCTTGAGAGATATGATTTGTGATTCTTGATTGCTAGTGTTTTCGATTGAGGATCGTGAGGGATGGGGACTATCGCTGCTCTGGATATTGTAAGTTTTTTGACACACACACATGTTTGTATCATATTATCTCATGATACGTATGATAAAATTGTAGGACACACACACACACACACACACACACACACACACACATATATATATATATATATATGAAATGTTTGGACACAATATCAAGAATAAGGTTGTAAGCATTTTAACGGACACGGACACACCCATATATTGGTTATCAATCATGCATGGTTATAAGTATTATTGTTGTTTTAGACTATTACGTGGGAAGACTGAGTGACTTGATTAGGCGTAGTTAAAAAAATTGCTACAATCATGTATCCTAGTTTAAAGCTATGCATGTCAACCCAAAAAAAGACCTAGTGTGCATATGTATGGTGTATGTGTGCTAAAGGGGGAGTGTATCTCAATGCTGCAGCAAGGGGTGATAGGTGCATAGCAGTACACTGCAATGCACTTCGGGAGGAGCTTGGGTGATATCAAGTGAGGTGTTGTGCAGTGTATACTTGTGCACAGTGTAGTGAGGGGGTGTGTGTGTATCAGTGAGTGTCAACTCTGTGTGTGTGATAGTTAAGTAGCAAATAATTTGAGTATGTGTTTTAGTCAAGATATTGTATTTGTGACCACACTTGACATTTACAATATCAATATAAATAATATCTATCGGTGTAAATGTCAACTGGGTAATACCTCGAGTGTCTATGTGCGAAGTGTAAATGTCAAGTATGGATATCCATGATACAAGTGAGTATCTTTAAGTAAGTGTTGGTATATGGTTATGAATTTTAGGGGCTGTTTGGATGTAATTTTTGACTCAACAGACCCTGCAATAGTTTGGGGCATTCTTTTATGTGTGTAGACGAGTAGGTGTACAACATAATTGGGTATTTCTAAGTATCAATGCTAGGAATAGGAGTATCAGTGCATTGCCCTTCCATATCCATTTGGATAATATATTTGAACTATGTCTATTCATCTTTATAGAAGTATCTAGAAATAGATCTGAATTACTTCCTACGTCATCGTTCGTGGATGTACAACCGTTATTCTGATGACATGTGCAGTATGCGGGATGAATTCATACAGGGGGTGGAGCAGTTACTGCAGTTTGCCAAGGCGTTCCCTCAGTATATGGATGCTACCAAAATTAAGTATCCATGTATGAGATGTCGTAACTCAAAATATCACCCAAAAGTGGATGTGACATATCATTTGTACTCGAGGGGTTACACGCCAAATTACTATCAGTGGACCTCACTCGGAGAACTTATGTATTTAGAAATAGATCCAGAGCCTTATGTGGATCCATATATGGATGTCCACGACCACGCTGATTACGACGACGGGTGCATGAACATGATTTTCAATGCTATCGGGACTAGTTTCGATGCGAACAATCATGATATAGCTGAGGAGGCACCGAATGCCGATGCTGTAAAGTTCATAGAGTTACTGGAGAATGCAAGGGCTCCATTATATCATAGTTGTGAGGATCATTCACCATTGGAGGTGGTTACCAGACTGTTAAGCATCAAGTCCAATTTTAACATGTCACAAGAATGCTATAATCGACTGATGGAGTTGATTATAGAGATATTACTGATGGGTGCTAAGTTACCTAAACCTATCTTCATCAGCAAGGGTTTGCTAAAGCTCGTCAGGGAATACATTAATTTTTTTGCTTGGAGTTACGAAGACATGTCGGGGCTGGACCCCCCAAATTACGGTCCACAAACTCAACATCTTTTCGAACGCTAAGCCAGTCAAGCAACAACAATGGCGATTGCGGTCGGACATCATGAATTCCATCGAAGTTGAAGTCAACAAACTGATAGCTAGTGGCTTCGTCCGTAAAGAATAATATCCGGATTGGGTAGCCAACATTGTGTCCATCATCAAAAAGAACGGAAAGAACCTGATATGCATTGACTTATGCGATCTAAACATGGCATGCCCTAAGGACGAGTTTCCCCTTTCGATCATAAATATAATGATCGACAATACTTGTGGCTTCGAGCGCATATCTTTCATGGATGGATTCTCAGCTACAATCAAATCAAGATATTTCTCGACGATGAGAAGCATACATCATTCTGAATGCTGATAGGAGTGTACTACTATACAATCATGCCCTTCGGTCTGAAGAACATAGGTGCTACATACTAGCGAGCTATAAGCACCATCTTTCGCGAATATCTATGTAAGATGGTGGAGTGTTACGTTGATGACATTGTCATTAAGATTCGCTCCAAAGATGATCACCTCCGGGACTTGAAGACTATGTTCGACCTCATGCGTGTGCACCAGCTCAAGATAAATCCAACCAACTCAGGAGTCTTCAACAACAAGTTTTTGGGTTTTTTCATAACTTCGAAGGGTATCCATGTAGACCCTGACAAGACTAAAGCAATCCTTGAAATGCGCTCATCGAATAACCCCAGAGAACTTCGTGGCCTTCAAGGAAGATTGGCATACATCATGAGGTTCATATCAAACATCTATGGATATTTTTAGCCGTTCACTCAGCTTTTGAAGGAGGGAGTCTCCTTTGTCTAGAACGAAAAATGCCAGCGCACCTTCGACGACATCAAGGAGTATCTCATGAATCCCCCAATATTGGTGGCCCCCATATTTGTAAGATCCTTCTTACTGTATATGCGAGCAATGGATCACTCCCTCGGGGCTTTGCTAGCCCAGAAAAGCGATGCAGGTCACGAATATACCATCTACTATCTCAGCAGAATGATGGCTCGCGCAAAGTACAGGTACAACCCCATTGAGAATGAGTACCTCGCTCTAGTCTTCGCCATTCAGAAGACCCGATATGACGTGGCCGGACAAAACATCCATGTGATCTCGCGAGTTAATCTGCTCAGGGTCCTTATGACTAATCTCGGAGATCTCAACTCTCGCCTAACTACATGGGCAATACTGTTGTCACCATATGATATTGTATTTATCCGACAAAAGAAAGTCAAAGGCCAAGCATTGGCAGATTTTCTTGCAGCCCACCCTGTATCGGAAATCTCGAAGCTCTACGAGAAGATTCCAAACGAAGTAGCGGACTCAAACATAACCACAAGCGTAGAAAACATTTGGCGAATGTTCTTCGAAGGTGCTTCAAGAACAGGGCCCAAAGGCTATATTGTCCCTGGCGTCGGGATATTGCTGATTTTCCCATACGATCTGGTCAAAAATTATGCTTACTCTCTTACAAAGCCATGCTCCAATAATATAGCAGAGTACAATGCTCTCGTCATTGGGCTCCAGCTCACTAAACAAGTAGGAGTTGACTACTTAGAGGCCTACGGTGACCCCAAATTGATAGTCAATCAAGTCCTAGGCGATTACAAGCCGCACTCGACATTATCTTCACTTTTGAGGGGTTCTTCATAGAGCACGTCCCTCAACTACAAAATATTAAGGTTGACGCCATGGCTGGCCTCGCAGCCTCTTTAGCTGGTCTAGCCAATATCATGAACTGATCACCGTGGTCGGTCAAGAGCTAGTCTGCCCGAAGAACAACCTTTGTTTGTGCCTGAGCTACTCAGTAGAGACAAGCACCAACTCCCAAGACTAGAGACTCCAATTAATCGACTACGCAGTCTATAAAATTCTCTCCCAGAACCTAAAGGAAGCCACTTCCATCAGAAGACGTTCCCTCTGGTTCTATTATGATATGGCTACCAAAATATTATATCGTCGATCCTACGATGGTCTTCTGCTATGATGCATATCGAATGCAGAACCAAAATACTGTACCCACGTACTCATGCCCGATCATCCGGGTGCAGGTCGTAATATGTTATTGTTGTGGTCCATGCAGGTCAGGCTTCACAATTATTGTGATATCGTGGTAGTACAATGGCTTAGTTGTACTACTGTGAGCCTGCGATAGGATATAGGATATTGGATATAGTACAATGGCTTAGTTGTACTACTTCAATCATAAATTAGGATTCCTTGAGAGATTTCTGGGATGACCCTTAAGAATCTTATTTTGAATATATTTTAACTTGCTTTATTTCACCTTCGCCTTTGTACTTGTCTATTGTAGAATTTGATCCTTGTATCGAGATGAATCTTATGGATTTAGTTAAGGTATATTCTGGTAATATAAATAGATAAGAACAGTGAGAAAGGTAACCGTCTATCTTAGTTATGGAGTCTAAAGTTTATCGCAGCCATATTAGCTATCTTGGCAAAAACATAGAGACTTATTTCAGATATGTTTCTCTTGGTTATAAAATTTAGAGTTTTCGCAGCCAATCTAGCTACAGGGCAAAAAATTTAGATACCATGATTCTAGAGGTGTGTACCTTAGTTATGGACTCTATAGTTTAGTGCAACTATACTTACTAGCGTAGCACGGATTATGGGTAACATGATTTCAGATAGATGCGTATGATTATCAAATTGTATCTTAAATTGGTTCTTAATATATCATCTATATCATTCAACCTTTTATCATTGAATTTTGTTCCATCACTTTATTAGCTCAGGATAGAGATATCTTTAGTTCCTCTAGTCCAGTTCCTTATAAAGCTCTAACTTTATTTATTTCTAAGGATTCTTTGGATAGTATAGTAGTATGGTAACTTGTAGGCATGCTTGTGTCCAATTTGAGTACCAGTGTTTATTTTTGAGAGTGTAGCTTGTGAGTCTGTGAGTGGTTCCTAGTTGGGTATAAGGGCATTAGGTATCAGTATATAAGTTAACTCATAGTGTAGTACCATTTGTAGCTATAGATCTAAGATATGTGTTAGAGTATAGTTAGTAATTGGTTTCCTAGAGTATCAAGTATGTGTCCAGAATAGTTATGGAGTTAGTGATTGTGTACCAAGGGTGCCTAGAGGGTGCAAGTATCTAGGGTGTATAAAGAGTAGGATGAGTGGCATGGGATAGATGTAATGTGTTAGTTTAGTTTTCGTGAGTGTTAGTGCGTATGATAGTATTAGCTAAGTGTATCAGTGTGATAATGTGGAAGGATATATAAGGGAGTATCGTGGAGAGTAGGAGTGAAAGTGTTACAAGCAATGAGAATAGAGGGGTCAAGTTAGCCCATCTGTGGCACAACAATTTTCCCACACCAGCAGAGGGATACACTCCAGCAGGGCAGGGTTTTTGCAATTACAGTCGAGGGGACAGACGCAACAGGTGATTGGTTAGCAGATTCTGTTATATTCTTTCTTCTTGTCCTTTCTATTTATTGATTGATTCCTTAGTACCTTTTAGCTTGTATCAGTGATTTTCATATTAGGATATAATTAGTAGTAAACCCTGATAAAGACTACAGTATCATGAAAAATAAAGCCCATAACTATCCATATGACAATAATTAGTGATTTCTTTAATTTGCATCCTTGTATAATTTTAGATTGGATTGGGAGTTTGACCTAGAGGGGGTACGAACATCTTTAAATTTCTAGGACAAATTTTTTTAAGGGTGGTAGGATTGTAACTACCACTTTCGACCATAGGAGTATTTTGGTAATTTTGTATGTTACTAAATTTTTTTTATATTAGTGATTGCTTAGAATTATATTAGTGTTAATTAGTGGCTAGCAAATTAGAATTTGCAAGTGTTAGTTATTGCTAATTATTGTTAGTCATGACTTTAGTAATTAGAATTAATTAAGTTTAGTTGTCATGAAGAGAATATTCCTCTTAGTTGTAGAGATTTCTTCCTTTAGTTAATTAGATTCCATTCATGACAAATGGAGAGGGGTAAACTTGATATTTTGGCATGACTAAACCTTACTATAAGAGATAAGTTCAATCTAGGGCTCATCCATTCATTTTATTTTATTCCTTAGCCTCCATCTTCTCCAAATCTTCTTCTTCCCCAAGCATACCAAATTTTCACCAAATTTCTTTTCAACCACTCTCATTACCACTCATTCTCACCATAATGAAGGCCTAGAGCATTGGAGAGCACAAGAAGATCCATATGAGAGAAGCTTGCTCGGAGATTATGTCCGACTCATCTCTTCCGTGTCCAAATTCGAAACTCTTCAAAGAGGCTACCAAAATACTAGGTAATTCTCTCAATTTTATCAAATTCATAGTTAGAAACACACCTTGGTCATGTAAAAAATTTTCCATGGTTAGATTTAACTTTTTAATGGTAGATCTAGACACTAGGAGTGCTCAATTTGGTAGATCTAAGTTGGTATCATAATTTTGGGGCTCAATTTGGAAAAACTCTAATTCTGTCCATTAAGTGTGTGTATTGTGTCCTAATGAGGACTATTGATGTTTATTTGATGGTGTGAAGGTGTTCTTGTATCCAAAATTAGACACGTAGAGTTCGTATCATGATATGCCATGATACGTATAAGTGGATTTGGTAAATTAGGTATATACATATGTTCTTTTGTTCAAAATAGTCCAAATTTGTCATAGTATTCAGCCTCATTTTTAGCAGCCATAGCAATTTAGAAATATCATAACTCCTAACTCATGACTCTAATTGATCTCTTAGTTTTTATAAAAGAACCGTATCGAAGTTAGCTTTCCAAATATATAATTTAATAGGCAAAATTCGTTGTGAAATATTCTATAAAACTGTTTGAGTGTCAGGTGTCCGAAAGACGAATGTGTTTCGATGTTTTCACAATTTTGGGAGCTTCCGGACACGAAAATGCAATTCGTTTAAAGTTTCAAAAAGCTGATATGAAGAGATACGTCATACTTTAAATCTAAAATTTATTGAATAGGTCTAATAGTTGCAGTATTGGTTACAAGTAGAGAACTGACTATACGACATAGGCATTTTGTGTGTCCTATGAGCCTAGATAGTATGAATATCAAGTGAGTGTAGGTATCATAGGTTGTCAAGTATCTGTATGATATATATAAGTGTTAGAAAATATATGTTAGTATTGATACAAATGATTATCAAGTGAACCAAGTATATATAAGTTATGTGTCAAGGTATTAAAGTTTAGGACAAGGTACTAGTGTGATACTTGGTACCATGAGGATATTGGTATAATGACATTCAAGTATCATGAGTGAGGGTAAGTGAGTATTGGGGCTTGAGTAAGGTATCATATTTGGTATCAAAGTATTAATATTAGAGTTAGATGGGTAAGTATCTAGGAGGATAAGGTATTGATCAAGATACTAAGATATTGGGTATTAGAACTAGGTAATGGGTAATATCAAGATGTCAAGTGCCAAGAGTAGGGTGAGTATCTTGGATGTAAGATAAGTGTAGGTTATGGTCATGGATTAGTATCTTGGGGGTTGGTATCATATGATACTTAATGTGGTATAATGTACAAACAAGTGGGATATGTGTGAGAAAAATTAAAGTGTGGTATCCTATGGTGTATCAAGGTATTTAGAATACCAAGATAATAAAATATTAGAACTAGTATGAGGTAATACTAGGATACTAAGGTAAGATTATATATTAGGTATTCAATTAAGATACCATGGTAAGGGTAGTGTCTAGCTTGGGTAATGGGTTAGGTACCAAGGTATGAGTTAAGGTATTGGATATTAGTCAAGGTAATAGTATTAGCTAAGGTATTAGTATAGAAACTAGGATACATGATAATATGTTAAGGTACTGGTTAAGGTAATGAGATAATACTAAGGTAATAGCTAGGTAATGAGGTAATACTAAGGTATTGGTTTGGTATTAAGGGTTAGACTAAGTTATTGAATATATTAGTATATCTATATAGTATATATAATATTATTATATCATAGCTAACTAGTATGACTTTAAAATCTAGTATTGGCCTAGTATTAACTAGTATTGAATAGTTTGACCTAGTTAGCACCTAAAAATCAAATAGTGACTTGTTAAGACCTAGTATAACTTTATAAACCTTGTAAATATGTAAAATCAACCTAGAAACTAGGAAATAATCTAGTTTGACTGTGTTGGCCTAGATTTGATCTAGTTTGACTTAGTTTGACCTAGTTTGACTTAGTTGGACCTAGTGTTGATTTAAAGACCTACTTTCAAGCTAGTATAGCATGTTTATGATTCCAAAACACTATGTTGAGTTGATATTTCATATATAGGTCAGTGTGACACCAGTTCAGACACTGATTTACATTAATTGCTCTAGACCTCAGGCGAGTACATTCTCTGATAGTTTATATTATTTGATAATTACTATAATACAAGTATTTAGAATTGTTTTACTTTATTCTGACACAGTGGTTACACGGACTGGTACTATATGGATCATGTCCGGAGATCTTATCACATTATCGTGTACTACGGATACTCCATCGCATGTACTTTATCGTGTGCATCGAGTATTCCTTGTGCTCGTGTTCTTCGTGTACTCATATTATATTCATGTTCGTGACGTGTCATGGTCGGATCCATGAATATTGGTAGGAGAAAGGAAAAGTGCTAGATAAATATGTGATCAAAACCTTAAGCATTGCATTACATCATAAAGACAACAGCCAATCATACACCTCATGTATGATTGTGTTACTGCATATACAATAGCCAATTTTAAATGATTGTGTTCTTATAGACAATAGCCAATCTTAAATGATTGTGTTCCTTGTATACAACATCCAATCATACTAATCATATGATTGTGTTATTGGTCGTATTAGTAGATCTCGATAACCCAAGCCAATAACATATCTAACTAGTATTTCAAACACTTAGTATAGTTACAGTTCTTCACTATATTCTATTTTATTGCCTTTATTCTATTTTATTGTAATCAGTGTATACCATATTGCTCTAAATTAACTCTCTCTTTTCTACCATAGTATGATATTATTCATTGCTTCTCGTCTTGTATTACATTCTCTATTTCTGTTTATAGTCATTATCAATTAACTTGGAACTACTATTGGGTTGTACTCGCTCTATCCTGATTGGATTTTTTTTTAGAGTATTGGAAGGATTTGTGTCCGACTCATTACGGACCGTAGGAGATAGCAGCTGCCGCTTTGGACCCTTTAGTTCAGGAGTGATTATCGGGAGGCCTAGCCGGTAGCACTAGTTATTTGAGTTACCATTATTCAGTATTATAGTACTGGATTTGTTTCTATCATATTAACTTTTGTGATATATAATCATTACTCCTATACTTGTTTAGATTGATGTTGAGGACTATCCTGTTGTGACTTGTGACTTCTTTATTTTATCATATCGTGTCATTTATCCTTCTTATAGATTTTTTTGTGATTGAGTATAGATATTGACTTTATATTATCATCTTGTCCTCCTTATGGAGTTGTGATTATCATTGGCAGGTTATATATTATTGGGTGAGATTGATATATAGTTTTGTTGACCTAGACAACGTTCTACCGCCGATACTGCGGTGTAGGCTGGACGTACCCACGTACTCGTGCCCGATCATCCGGGTGCGGGTCTTGACACATTTTTGTTGTGGCCCATGCAGGTTAGGCTTCACAATTATTGCGATGTCGTGGTAGTACAACGGCTTAGTTATACTACTGTGAGCCTGCGATAGGATATATGATATAGGATGAGAGAATACTCAAATCATAAATTAGGATTCCTTGAGAGATTCCTGGAATGACCCTTGAGATTCTCATTTTGAATATATTTCAACTTGCTTCATTTCACCTTCGCCTTTGTAATTGTCTGTTGTTGAATTTGATCCTTGTATCAAGATGAATCTTATGGACTTAGTTAAGTTATATTCTGGTAATGTAAATAGATAAGAACAATGAGAAAGGTCACCGTCTACCTTAGTTATGGAGTCTAGAGTTTATCGCAGCCATATTAGCTGGCATGACAAAAATATAGAGACTTATTTCGGATATGTTTCTCTTGGTTATGGAATTTAGAATTTTCACAACCAAGCTAGCTGCAGGGTAAATTTTTTAGATACCATGATTTTAGAGGTGTGTGAACCTTAGTTATGGACTCTATAGTTTAGCACAACTATGCTTACGGGCGTGGCTAGGATTCTGAATAACATAATTTCAAATAGATGCGTATGATTATCAGATTGTATCTTAAATTGGTTCTTAACATATTATCTATATCACTCAACCAGTTATCATTGAATTTTATTCTATCACTTTATTAGCTCAGGATAGAGATATCTTTAGTTCCTCTAGTCCAGTTCCTTATAAAGCTCTAACTTCATTAGTTCCTGAGGTTTCTTTGGATAGTGTAGTAGTATGGTAACTTGTATGCATATTTGTGTCCAGTATGAGTATCTGTATTTATTTTTGAGAGTGTAGCTTGTGAGTCTGTGACTGGTTCCTAGTTGGGTATAAGGGCATTAGGTATCAGTGTATAAGCCTAGAATTAACTCATAGTATAGTACCATTTGTAGCCATAGATCTAAGATATGTGTCAGAGTATAGTTAGTAGTTGGTTTCCTAGAGTATCAAGCTTGTGTCCAGAATAGTTATGGAGTTATTGATTGTGTACCAAGGGTGCCTAGTGGGTGCAAGTATCCAGGGTATATCAAGAGTAGGATGAGTGACGTGGGATAGGTGCAATGTATTAGTTTAGTTTTCGTAAGTGTTAGTGTGTATGATAGTATTAGTTGAGTGTATCAGTGTGATAATAAGGAGGATATATAAGGGAGTATTGTGGAGAGTAGGAGTGCAAGTGTTCCAAGCAGTGAGAATAGAGGAGTCCAGTTAGGCCACCTGTGGCACAATAATTATCCCACACCAGCAGAGGGATACACTCCAGCAGGGCAGGGTTTTCACAATTATGGTCGAGGGGGCCGACGCTACAGGTGATGGGTTAGCAGGTTATGTTATATTCTTTCTTCTTGTCCTTTCTATTTATTGATTGATTGATTCCTTAGTACCTTTTAGCTTGTATCGGTGATTTCCATATTAGAATATAATTAGTAATAAAGCCTGATAAAGACTGTAGTATCATGACAAATAAAGACCATAACTTTGCATATGACAATAATTACTGATTTTTTTAATTTGCATGCTTGTATAATTTTAGATTGGATTGAGAGTTTAACCTAGAGGGGGTACGACAATCTTTAAATTTCAAGGACAAAATTTTTATAAGGGTGGTAGGATTGTAACTACCACTTTCGACCATAGGAGTACTTTGGTAATTTTGTATGTTGTTAATTTTTTTATATTAGTGATCGCCTAGAATTATATTAGTGTTAGTTAGTGGCTAGCCAATTAGAATTTGTAAATGTTAGTTAGTGCTAATTATTGTTAGTCATGACTTAATAATTAGAATTAATTAAGTTTAGTTGTCATGAAGACTATCCAGTTGTGACTTGTGACTTCTTTATTTTATTATATCTTATCATTTATCCTCCTTATATATTTTCTTGTGATTGAGTATAGATATTGACTTTATATTATCATCTTGTCCTTTTTATGGAGTTGAGATTATCATTGACAGGTTATATTTTATTGTGTGAGATGGATAAATAGTATTATTGACTAAGACAACGTTCAACCATCGATGTCGCGGCGTAGGCTGGACGTACCTACGTACTCGTGCCTGATCATCCGGGTGCGGGTCGTGACACGATGGTTATGACCCACAAGATGGCCGACAAGTTCCAACCCAAATGGGAAGGTCCATTCATCATAGAATATGTATTCTCCAACGACGTCTACTGACTGACGAAACCTAATAGTGACTTGATGATGATGCCCATCAACGACAAGTTCCTAAAAAAGTACTATGTCTAAGGCTAGGCTTGTACTTATCCATGTCAAGACAACAAAGATGTATATGGCTCCCACTCCTTTTTCATCCTCAGCGAATGCCTATGCACAATATTTCTCTACAAGCCATTATCAGTATTCATGGTTCTTGGATACGCAACGGATAATGGATCCTCAAAATCTTCCCAGCGGAGCAGTCCCCAAGTCTACCTGCACACTCCCGCAGGGACTACTTAAAAACCCAGTCTCGTTAGACGCTAGCCATGTCCATATTACCTCTGAAGTATCATCCTAATGACCTCCCCAGTGGAGTAACCCTCAGGTCTATCTATATTTTCGGATAGACCCTGTCACGCTCCAGCCCCAGAGGGAGGTACATCCTCGCATGGGCGTGATGCCACGCGAGCCTAAATTGTGCCCGCATAAGGCCAAGTATAGAGCGGGCAATAAGATAACAAGTTCACAAGGTCGATATAGCGGAAGCATAGAACGAACACAAGTATGATACAAAAACTAGCTCTTTATTGATTCAGAATAAGTATTATAAGCGGCATAAGACCGAGATTACAAGTCGCTCAAGCTCTCTTTCTCTCAAAATAATAAAGACGTGCCAAGTGACTTACAACAAGGAATGATACATTGGCGATATTCCAATATTATCTCCTGTATATGTGCTTCAGTTACGGACGTAACAGTCCAAGGCTCCAAATTGAACTCCACGTCTTAATGCGCACGAAGGGACACTCTGTACTGAATAAGGTTCTCTCGCACCCTACACACAATCTGGTGGATTATTAGTATATTGAATGCACGGTGGGAAGGCTTCTCGTCCGCTCAACAAATCCAACACGTTCAATTAATTATGTGCACTCTATCATTATTTTCTTTCTAGTCTTTCCTTAGCATCAGTTTTATGGCAAAGATATAAAGCCTAACTCGTGTGGCAGTGCGCCATGCGATATAGAGTAACATGACGAGACTTACCAACTTACCATCCTTCATACCATGTCTAAAGATAAAACCAAGTTAAACCATGCACAAATATATATATATATATAATGAAATCCACGAAAGTCGCATAAGCAAACACAAGTATCACGGGCATGATTTTGACTCAAGTGCATTAGTCATACGGATTATCCAGAAGTGTTGCAGAAGATTGTTCAAGTGACCAAATATGTTACAAATATGTATAAATGTCTTATAATCATAACGATCAGGTATTCCAGATTACAAGGTGTGATGCAATAACTCGTACGTGGATTGCCACTAAGCGAGATGACTTATCTATCTGAACACGAGTCGTTAGCATAGCCATAAAGGACGAGTTATAGTCTCGGGATAATATTAGATGCGTGAGGTAAGAGTCGTCATACGCCATCTTCGCCCGGGATAGGAATGGAGTGCAATGCCAGGGTCAAGGGTGTTCGCTCAACGTAAGAAACTTTGGGCATTCACTCCATCCGCCAAATAACATGCGACTACCAGACTTAATGTGAGAATAGTGTGAGAAACATGAAACGCTATACGCCATCATGCTGGCACATGATTAAGACTTCGAGAGGTTTCGTCCGGATCAGATCGGCCCCAGTGCCCCAGAGATCGTCCGCGGAACGATATTCGAAAATCTTCCTTGTGCACCAAGTTGTCCGCGACTATGCAAGTCTTGGGTCTTCCAGATTCATGACATGATATGATAATTCTTGATTCTTGTTCTGAATGAATATTTCTCTACGAGATGTGATTCTTGCTTTACTTGACATGATACAATCCCTTAGTTCGGGAAATTCTTTGGCGATCTAACGGTCCCGAATACTTTCAGGTTCATACTTGCACATAACGACTATTTGATAGTCTTCTGGTTAGACTAGATGAATGCAAGACATGATAGTGTTATTGGGTCATGGCATGCATTTAAGTAACGAGCATAGAGAATATGTAAAGTAGCTAAGTATTAGAATAATATGAATATAACTTTAATGAAACATGCGACCTAGCCTTACTTGAAAACGTAAGCAACTTCGCTAACACGGGTCTAAGGGATAGTGCGAGGAACCCACACTATACCAAGTTTTATTTTCATGTTCTAACACAAGCAATACAAGATGGGATTATTCCCTTAGCTTGGTGAGTAGTATTCTTATTAGCATGCAAAGGGTTATCGCCTAGCGATCTAGCATGTATATCCAAATTTTAGGTGTGCTAGCCAAGCAAAGACAGGTTCATCATAGTCACCCAGCTGAACGAGGGTTGCCTCGGCCAAGCGAAACACCGAGTAAAGCGCTGAAACTCCAAGTCCAAGTGATGATATGTCGTTTGAGTCATCTTGTTGAACTAAGCGAAGTGGGATGTTACATAATATACTACTCAAAAGAATTTTATCTTCGAAACTTACTAAGATAGAACTCATCCAAGTATAACACTTCAATTCCAAACTTGAACATATAACGTTTTCTTTAAATTCATGAGTACACTTATCGTTCCATTATCCATTCCAAGTCCGACTATATCCTTGCATTCTATTAAATCCTTGCATCAATCTCTACTGCACCTAGCGTAGAGCTGCCCTACCCAAACACATAAGTATGCTATAACTTGCTAACACAAGGGTCAAACTAGAACTAGGTTTAACCACCCAAAGTTCTATCACTTAACTTTCGAGTCATGAACACGTTCCAATAAATCACTTGGTATCGACTGATGTCACACCTCGTTCCCGATATACGTATTTAGAACATATTTTTATTTTAGCATGGTTGTATGTACATGGAGACTAACCCATTCTTTGGTTTAACCTGGCTCTAGGTTTATATTTGGATTGGCTCAACTCATGAGAACCTTTGGTTCAACTCTCAAACTCTACCATATATAACCCAACTTTTCTCTCTCTCTCTCTCTCTCTCTCTCTCTCTCTCTCTCATCACTTCTTCATTACTTCCTCATTCTTTAGTTTTCTCTCCAAATTTTCATAGACAAGTACACCTTGCATGAAAAATAAAGAAACCCTCCATATTGTTGTTCCATTACGTTTATTATGTGTTTCTAAGCACTTTTAGTTCTTGGAGATTTTTGTTTTGATGGATGAATTAGTATAGATATATATTTCTAACTTAGGATTTTATGGATTTTATGAGTTTTTCTTGGTTTTGATCTATTATACTTGTGTCTTTGAAAACTAATTTTTGCTACATAATAAAGATTTCAATTTAGAGCATTTTGGCTTTTGATTCATCTGATTTGGTCTTAAAATAAGATTTTTATGAACAAAATAAGATTTTAGTTTTTGGAACTTTTTCGCCATGGCTGAACTTTCTGTTTAAGAAGACAAATTTCTCATCCTGCCAGTGAACATATGCGGCCGAGAGTGCTATGCGGCCCGAGAGGGTTATACGGCCTAAACTCTTGTCGCATACTGACATCATGCGTCCATCTTATTGGACGCATGTCTGCTGACTTACACAAGTATCCTTGAACGCTTTGTGTTTTCACTTACTGAACGAATGAGAATTTTGCTAAGTCCTAGCGAACTCCATGCGGCATCGACTCCATGCGGCAGAGAACCTCATACGGCACTGACACCCATGCGGCCAGGAGGACATGCGACCACTATTTTTCTTAGACGCATGGCTCTGAATCATTGGCACTTATTTCTATAGTTTTGTCGTTTTTCTTGACACACTTTATGGCCTGTCACCTCAATCATATTAGTCACTTTTTGTCACATCTCTGACACTTTATTTATTTGACTTATACTTCAACACGTGTCCCTAGGAGTAGACCTTAACCCTGAGCATGCGGCCAAGTGGTTCATACGGCCTGACCTTCCATGTGGCGTGACTTCATGCGGCATGACTTTATGCGGCCTAACTTCTTATGCGCCCAAGATTGTTATGCGGCCTGACTTCATACGGCTTAGAGACCCATGCGGCCATGCTTGTTTTGACTGAATGTTTTTTTGATTCATGTGACCCAATGTATAATTGGTAATTGGACTCAAATACTGTATCCTTGCTGATACCACTATTGCCTGATTATTATTCATGATATAATGTGCGCTGAGGAGGGACACATCATGTCACGTGTTAAGTGATTATATTTGGATTATGCATCAAGAATGCCTCCAAATACCTAAATACATGATATTATAAATATACATTGTTTCCCGAGCATGGGCATAATAAGCAAATCATACTACCAAAGCGTGGCTAGGATATTGATTATATGAATGTTGCATACACGCTCGGGTGAATCCAGGTTTGACCTCCATTGATTCGTATCTAGCATGTTCGTACTTTGTATAATATCTTTAAAAAAATTCATATGTGACCACGCCTTGAGATTTCAAACACAACATAGGGCTAATTAAGTAACTAAAAGTGGTAGTAACATTGGAGGGAATGGTATCCCGAGATCATGCCAACGAACCTTCCCACAGAGATTCATTCTAAGTGCGCTATGGGCTGCCACCACAGATACTTTATATCATCCACCTTAGCGGAGTGCAATATCTGACTTATTATTATGCCGAGCCATTGTTTCAATATAGGAACATTGGAACCGCTGTTTGTGGTATTAAATGATAGAATGAAAATGTATTCAGGATAGAGTTTATACGAGACCCGCCTTCTTTGGTTTACAAACAAACTTGTATAATTTGATCCTATACAAGGATATGGGAGTATAATTTATTTAATCTGGATAAATATTGCTATAGGTGTCTGATCTGCAGTCGATCACTTTAGCCCTTGGACTACACGATATTGAAGAAGTGCCGTAGAAGACAGAAAGCAGCTTCGAAGGTTGCAGAAGAGGGTGGATGCACGATGCCGAAGTCGTCGATCCCTACTCTTTGCCTGAGCTCCGAATTCTTCTCTCTCTCTCTCTCTCTCTCTCTCTCTTTCCCTTGACCTCTGGTTCGATCTTCCAATTTATCGACCTTGTATCTGATATTGGTTTCTTGACCAATTTTTCCCCTTGTTCCTCATTGATAGAGGTCTCTATTTATAGAGTTTTAGTGACAGTGACCACTCCGTCGGTGTAGAAACCGAGGAGTGAAAAGTACGACACCCTTTTACACAACGGTTAAAGTAACCAATGCCTGCGTATAGATGATCCTTTGAATGAGCGTGTGACACAGGTCTAACTAAGGGATAAAACGCGTATAATCGCTATGAAGATCACTGCTTAGAAGCCACGTAGGTAGGTATCCACTGTATAGAAGAGGTTGGCATAGAAGCCAAATGTCTGTCACCATGGCATAGAAGCCAAATAGTTATCAAACCGGCATAGAAGCCGAATAGGCGTAGAAGCCGAATAGGCGTAGAAGTCGAGTGGTCATAGAGGCCGAGCAGGTGTAGAAGCCGAGTGGTCATAGAGGCCGAGTAGGCGTAGAAGCCGAGTGGTCATAGAGGCCGAGTAGGCGTAGAAGCCGAATGGGCGTTGAAGCCGAGCGGTCATAGAGGCCGAGTGAGCATAGGAGCTGGATGGGCGTAGAAGCCGCTGCGTACCGTGCCAGAGTGCTGATGTGGACGTCTTAGCCGAAATTATGGCTTTTGAAGATATAATCAAATCTCTTGCATTAAATGCCGAGATTTGCCACCATCCTGCGCATTAAATGTGGAGGCGTGTTTTTTGAAGGTCTGCAACCCCTTCTGCGCATCAGTCGCAGAGACGTGCCCTGAGAAACTGTCACCGCTCTATGCATTAGACGTAGAGACGTACCTCGAGCAAATGTCATCGCTCTGTGCATTGGACGCAGAGACGTACCTCGAACCCCGTACGGAGTGCAGCTTTTGATATGGCAGGCGGTTTGTCTACGACAGAACATAAACAGCTCGTGTCTGCCTGTGTAAAACAAGGCAGCGTATCCCTTCGTGCTTTGTAAAAATAGTTTACGCAAAGGGGATGGCGGTAAATGACAGCCTGGGTCGCAGTGCTGTGCCATCATTATAGCCGTCGTCTAGGTAGTCGAGCCGTATCCCTTTGTCAGAAGTCTAGACGTCAGGTTCATTGTAGGATCTTCATTGCAGGATCTGACAGGTTCACTTCGGAGAATATGAAGCGTCTCTTGTACACCTCAATGCTGCGTCTGAAAGAGGATGAGTTTTACGCCCTGGAGGCGATGAAGTACCCCGTTTACGCTGAAGTGGTTTGGACGTACTGCCTTACGCGGATGGCCGTTTGAGCTTTTAATATTTCACACTGTGTTTAGCAAAAAAAGTTCTGTTGTACGCTTGATGCCTTTGAAGGCCTCTGCTTACGCTGCTTTGCACCAATATGTTGCGTATAGCCATCCGGCATATTTTTTATGCTTCTACAAGACCCCCTTCAAAGCTTTCAAATTCCTCGAAATTTGGAACGCTTTGAATGAAGCATGAACCGCTCCTCGTAACTCGAAATATTTCTGAATGGAGCGTTGAAACGGTCGATGCTGACTTTATGGCAGATTTATTGGGGACCGGTGTGACCTTTTTGCAATTGACCGCTTTGAGGACCGTTCAGATGCACGCGTAATCTGGCCGACGTATCCTTCAGATGTACGGGAAGTCGTGGAGCGTGAAATCATTAGTCTGCAGCTTCTGAGCATAAACTAAACACCATCGAGCGTGAAATCATAGACTTGTAGTTCCTGAGCGTGAAGTCGTAGGTTTGTAGCCTCTCGAGCATAAAAGCTACTGAGCACAAAGGCATCTGGGCGTAAAACCTGACTTGTAGCCTTCGAACGTAAAGCCGTAGATTCGTAGCTGTCGAGCGTAGAAAGCTCCTTAGCGTAGAACTGTAGATTTGTAGCTTCTGAAAAAAAAAATTCGAGCGTGAAGTCGTAAATTTGTTGCTTCTGAGCATAAACTAAGCGCCATCGAGCGTGAGATCATCGATTTGTTATCTGTTGGCATGAAGTCATAGGATTGTGGCCTCTCGAGCATAAAAGCTACTGAGCACAAAGGCATCCGGGCGTAAAACCATAGACTTATAGCTTGCGAGCGTGAAACCGTAGATCTGTTGCTGTCGAGCGTAGAAAGCTCCTTAGCATAAGAACTGCTGACCTGCTTTGCACAAAAAACTTTTCTACTTCGCTGACTGTGCGCCTTCTCTGAATAATAGGCTGACGTAGAAAAAATTGACGATAAGCAGAGAATCACCAAAAGCTTCCAGAGATTCGACCCCCAGCTCTTTAACGACTTGGAGCCCGATTAGTAGAGCGTTATACTCTGCCACATTATTGGAACAGGGCTCATTAAGAGAGTATGCTCGATAGATGACGAGTTTATCGGGAGTAACCAGGATAATTCCTGCTCCTGAAACCACGTTTTCTTTGGGACCAGTCCTGGAGGCGCCGTCGAAGAACAGCTGCCATGTACTACTTTCCATTGCGGGTATTCCACAGGAAAAAAAATTTTATGGACCTATCATTTGTTGCGCATGAGAGTGTAAATAATAGGTTTGGGGACAAGCCCTGCCAGAGGTAATATAGACATGGCAATTTTTGTGGACTCAACACCACTGACGTACTTAGAGTTAAGTACGGGTGCTAAGTTGAGATGACAATCGATATCAGAGGTGATAATCGATAGTCGAGATGACAATCGATATCAGAGGTAATATGAACATGATAATCGATAGTCGAATTTAGGAAGGTTTGTTCAGAGGTAATATGAACATGACAAACTCCCTGGGTTGTGACTCTATCGGGGATAGAGGCATACATCTGCTCAGAGGTAATATGGACATGGCAGTTTTTGTGGACTCAACACCACTGGCGTACTTAGAGTTAAGTACGGGTGCTAAGTTGAGATGACAATCGATATCAGAGGTGATAATCGATAGCCGAGATGACAATCGATATCAGAGGTAATATGAACATGATAATCGATAGCCGAATTTAGGAAGGTTTGTTCAGAGGTAATATGAACATGACAAACTCCCTGGGTTGTGACTCTATCGGGGATAGAGGCATACATCTGCTCAGAGGTAATATGGACATGGCAGTTTTTGTGGACTCAACACCACTGGCGTAATTAGAGTTAAGTACGGGTGCTAAGTTGAGATGACAATCGATATCAGAGGTGATAATCGATAGCCGAGATGACAATCGATATCAGAGGTAATATGAACATGATAATCGATAGCCGAATTTAGGAAGGTTTGTCCAGAGGTAATATGAGCATGACAAACTC
The DNA here is from genome assembly GCA_036927795.1 of Iris macrosiphon. NCBI lineage: Eukaryota > Viridiplantae > Streptophyta > Magnoliopsida > Asparagales > Iridaceae > Iris > Iris macrosiphon. The sequence goes on from JAYESA010000004.1 coordinate 249,897,113, forward strand.
CCAGGGTTATGACTCTATCGGGGATAGAGGCATACATCTGCTCAGAGGTAATATGGACATGGCAATTTTTGTGGACTCAACACCACTGGCATACTTAGAGTTAAGTACGGGTGCTAAGTTGAGATGATAATCGATATCAGAGGTAATATGAACATGATAATCGATAGCCGAATTTAGGAAGGTTTGTTTAGAGGTAATATGAACATGACAAACTCCCTGGGTTGTGACTCTATCGGGGATAGAGGCATACATCTGCTCAAAGGTAATATGGACATGGCAGTTTTTGTGGACTCAACACCACTGGCGTACTTAGAGTTAAGTACGGGTGCTAAGTTGAGATGACAATCGATATCAGAGGTAATATGAACATGATAATCGATAGCCGAATTTAGGAAGGTTTGTTCAGAGGTAATATGAACATGACAAACTCCCTGGGTTGTGACTCTATCGGGGATAGAGGCATACATCTGCTCAGAGGTAATATGGATATGGCAGTTTTTGTGGACTCAACACCACTGGCGTACTTAGAGTTAAGTACGGGTGCTAAGTTGAGATGGCAATCGATATCAGAGGTAATATGAACATGATAATCGATAGCCGAATTCTCGGAGAGTTCGTTCAGAGGTGATATGAACATGACAAACTCCCTGGGTTGTGACTCTATCGGGGATAGAGGCATACATCTGCTCAGAGGTAATATGGACATGGCAGTTTTTGTGGACTCAACACCACTGGCGTATTTAGAGTTAAGTACGGGTGCTAAGTTGAGATGACAATCGATATCAGAGGTAATATAAACATGATAATCGATAGCCGAATTTAGGAAGGTTTGTTCAGAGGTAATATGAACATGACAAACTCCCTGGGTTGTGACTCTATCGGGGATAGAGACATACATCTGCTCAGAGGTAATATGGACATGGCAGTTTTTATGGACTCAACACCACTTACGTACTTAGAGTTAAGTACGGGTGCTAAGTTGAGATGACAATCGATATCAGAGGTGATAATCGATAGCCGAGATGACAATCGATATCAGAGGTAATATGAACATGATAATCGATAGCCGAATTTAGGAAGGTTTGTTCAGAGGTAATATGAACATGACAAACTCCCTGGGTTGTGACTCTATCGGGGATAGAGGCATACATCTGCTCAGAGGTAATATGGACATAGCAATTTTTGTGGACTCAACACCACTGGCGTACTTAGAGTTAAGTACAGGTGCTAAGTTAAGATGACAATCGATATCAGAGATGATAATCGATAGCCGAGATGACAATTAATATCAGAGGTAATATGAACATGATAATCGATAGCCGAATTTAGGAAGGTTTGTTCAGAGGTAATATAAGCATGACAAACTCCCTGGGTTGTGACTCTATCGGGGATAGAGGTATACATCTGCTCAGAGGTAATATGGACATGGCAGTTTTTGTGGACTCAACACCACTGGCATACTTAGAGTTAAGTACGGGTGCTAAGTTGAGATGACAATCGATATCAGAGGTAATATGAACATGATAATCGATAGCCGAATTCTCGGAGAGTTCGTTCAGAGGTAATATGAACATGACAAACTCCCTGGGTTGTGACTCTATCGGGGATAGAGGCATATATCTGCTCAGAGGTAATATGGATATGGCAGTTTTTGTGGACTCAACACCACTGGCGTACTTAGAGTTAAGTACGGGTGCTAAGTTGAGATAAAAATCGATATCAGAGGTAATATGAACATGATAATCGATAGCCGAATTCTCGGAGAGTTCGTTCAGAGGTAATATGAACATGACAAACTCCCTGGGTTGTGACTCTATCGGGGATAGAGGCATACATCTGCTCAGAGGTAATATGGACATGGCTGTTTTTATGGACTCAACACCACTGGCGTACTTAGAGTTAAGTACGGGTGCTAAGTTGAGATGACAATCGATATCAGAGGTAATATGAACATGATAATCGATAGCCGAATTTAGGAAGGTTTGTTCAGAGGTAATATGAACATGACAAACTCCCTGGGTTGTGACTCTATCGGGGATAGAGACATACATCTGCTCAGAGGTAATATGGATATGGCAGTTTTTGTGGACTCAACACCACTGCGTACTTAGAGTTAAGTACGGGTGCTAAGTTGAGATGACAATCGATATCAGAGGTGATAATCGATAGCCGAGATGACAATCGATATCAGAGGTAATATGAACATGATAATCGATAGCCGAATTTAGGAAGGTTTGTTCAGAGGTAATATGAACATGACAAACTCCCTGGGTTGTGACTCTATCGGGGATAGAGGCATATATCTGCTCAGAGGTAATATGGACATGACAGTTTTTGTGGACTCAACACCACTGGCATACTTAGAGTTAAGTACGGGTGCTAAGTTGAGATGACAATCGATATCAGAGGTAATATGAACATGATAATCGATAGCCAAATTCTCGGAGAGTTCGTTCAGAGGTAATATGAACATGACAAACTCTCTGGGTTGTGACTTTATCGGGGATAGAGGCATACATCTGCTCAGAGGTAATATGGACATGGCAGTTTTTGTGGACTCAACACCACTGGCGTACTTAGAGTTAAGTACGGGTGCAAAGTTAAGATGACAATCGATATCATAGGTAATATGAACATGACAAACTTTTGGAAAGACTTTTGCGGGACTCGTCCTCCAGTATTTTTCTGTAGTAATTGTCCCCTTGTTTTATAGATGCAAGGTGATGATCTTGGCATCGATCAACTCCTGTATTCTTCTTTTTAGCACATAGCAGGACCTTGTAGGGTGATGAGTGTACCGATGGAAGAGACAATAATCTGGGTCATCCACTTTGCCAGCCCTCTCAGGATGTTTGATGTTGGGTAGCTGAAGCTTGCCCTCTCTTATCAACATATCGAAGATTTCAATGATGTCGTCTTCATTGAAGGAGAAAGTCCCTTTTGGTCTTCGGGTCCCTGATGCCTGAATTTTACGGTCTTGCGGGAAGATCTTCGTCGTTGCATCATCTCTGGATTTCGAGGGAATTCTACCCCTAGCTTGGGATGCCGCCCTGTTTTGCCGAGGTAGGCTACCCCCAGACATGCCGTGGCATCTGTTCACAGAAGCTGACTCAGAAGGAGCTGCCTCTGGTTGTACAGGACTAGACCTTGAAGATTTGGGTTTCGCAAGAGATGCATTATACCCTAACCCAAAACGAGCTTGTTGACGGTAAGAATTACCATGCAGCGGTGTTCGTCTGCCCTTTCCATTGTTGAGGCCTGGTTTTAGCTTCAAATCATAACCCATGTTTTGTATAATTTTTAACGCTTGCGGGCTATATCTGTGAATTTGTATTCTGCCAGTTTCAGACTCACAAAATTCTTCCTGTATGATCGGGCTGCTTCATATGTGACCGAAGACTATTGGATGTTGGTTGTCGCGAGTTGGAGGAATAATAAAGATAGAATCTTCACGTGGTCCACTTGTCATGACGATATTAGATGTTGAAGCATCCTCCCACAAGATCTCTCCATGTTTGACCGTTAGGGGAACTAAAGCCTGTTTATGACCCTCGTCTTTGTGTTTTTGGATCAGATAATTGCACAGGTCAGGAGGAGTAGAAGAAGAAGACGACGGTTTATTCCTTCTGTTCCCATCAGTGGGCATGCGAAGATTGGGCACCATTGTTTTACCAGTGCCACCTGTGTACAACAGATTGGCCATCTGGGTGGCGGATAATCCCCGGAAAGGGTGTCTTTCCGCAACCTGAGCTTGCTTTACGCCGTGGGGCTTCGTCTGGCGTAATTTGGAGATTTGCTCAGACTGACGTAAAGCAGAAGAGGTCCTCAGTCGGCCGTTGGCTTTTTGCGTAATCCGGAGGGTAGGCAGATTGCTCCCTCGCTGGCGTAAAGGCTAAGAAGTTGAGTACTCTGTCGCTTGCTTTTTCTTGCGGAAATCACAGCGCTCATCTGGTTTCTCGTAGAGGTTAGATGTTGTCTTGCGCACGGAGCATGATTTGTACTTTCGATTTGGCGCTGAGGCATCATCAGAAGTTTGGTCTGTACCGCGCGTAGTGGGAGACTGGTTTCTACGTGTAGAGCACAGTGGATACTTCTGGGTTAGCGCTGAGGCTTTGTCCGAAGTTTTGTCTGTACCGCGCGTAGCGGGAGACTGGTTTCTACGCGTAGAGCGCAGTGGATACTTCTGGGTTAGCGCTGAGACTTTTCTCGAAGTTTCATCTATACCGCGCGTAGTGGGAGACTGAATTTTACGTGCAGGGCACGGAGGGAGCAATGCTACAACCTCATTGGTCGGAGAGGTCGAAGAGATCGGAGAGATCGGAGAGTCCACAGGAATGGTAGAGGATGTCTTGGGCATCCAGACTTTGTGCAGCTTCCTGTTGTCTTGGACGGAGAGAGGGTGAGAGCTACCCCCGGTTCGAAGCATGTCTTCGTAGGCAGACTGGTCGAATTGGACGACCAGTGTCTTCTTCACGGTTCCTATAGATACCGCATCGTGTTGAGCAATCGCTTCCTCGTAAGAAGAGAAAGATGTCCCCAGCAGAGTCGCCATCTTGTTTATGGTATTAAACGAAAGAATGAAAATGTATTCATGATAGGGTTTATACTAGACCCGCCTTCTTTGGTTTACAAACAAACTTGTACAATTTGATCCTATACGAGGATATGGGAGTACAATTTATTTAATCTGGGTAAATATTGCTATAGGTGTCTGATCTGCAGTCGATCACTTTAGCCCTTGGACCACACGATGTTGAAGAAGTGCCGTAGAAGACAGAAAGCAGCTTCGAAGGTTGCAGAAGAGAGTGGATGCACGATGCCGAAGTCGTCGATCCCTACTCTTTGCCTGAGCTCCGGATTCTTCTCTCTCTCTCTCTCTCTCTCTCTCTCTCCCTTGACCTCTGGTTCGATCTTCCAATTTGTCGGCCTTGTATCTGATATTGGTTTCTTGACCAATTTTTCCCCTTGTTCCTCATTGATAGAGGTCTCTATTTATAGAGTTTTAGTGACAGTGACCACTCCGTCGGTGTAGAAACCGAGGAATAGAAAGTACAGCACCCTTTTACACAACGGTTAAAGTAACCAATGCCTGCATATAGATGATCCTTTGAATGAGCGTGTGATGCGGGTCCAACTAAGGGACAAAATGCGTATAATTGCTACGAAGATCACGACGTAGAAGCCACGTAGGTAGGTATCCACTGTGTAGAAGAGGTTGGCATAGAAGCCAAATGTCTGTCACCATGGCATAGAAGCCAAATAGTTATCAAACCGGCATAGAAGTCGAATCGGCGTAGAAGCCGAATAGACGTAGAAGCCGAATAGGCGTAGAAGCTGAGTGGTCATAGAGGTCGAGCAGGCATAGAAGCCGAGTGGTCATAGAGGCCGAGTAGGCGTAGAAGCCGAGTGGTCATAGAGGCCGAGTAGGCGTAGAAGCCGAATGGGCGTTGAAGTCGAGCGGTCATAGAGGCCGAGTGAGCACAGGAGCTGGATGGGCGTAGAAGCCGCTGCGTACCGTGCCAGAGTGTTGATGTGACATCTTAGCCAGAATTATGGCTTTTGAAGATATAATCAAACCTCTTGCATTAAATGCCGAGATTTGCCATCATCCTGCGCATTAAATGTGGAGGCATATTTTTGGAAGGTCTGCAACCCCTTCTGCGCATCAGTCGCAGAGACGTGCCCTGAGAAACTGTCACCGCTCTGTGCATTAGACGTAGAGACGTGCCTCGAGCAACTGTCATCGCTCTGTGCATTGGACGCAGAGACGTACCTCGAACCCCGTACGGAGTGCAGCTTTTGATGTGGCAGGCGGTTTGTCTACGGCAGAACGTAAACAGCTCGTGTCTGCCTGTGTAAAACAAGGCAGCGTATCCCTTCGTGCTTTGTAAAAACAGTTTACGCAAAGGGGATGGCGGTAAATGACAGCCTGGGTCGCAGTGCTGTGCCATCATTATAGCCGTCGCCTGGGTAGTTGAGCCGTATCCCTTTGTCAGAAGTCCAGACGTCAGGTTCATTGCAGGATCTTTATTGCAGGGTCTGACAGGTTCACTTCGGTGAATACGAAGTGTCTCTTGTATACCTCAATGCTGCGTCTGAAAGAGGATGTGTTTTATGCCCTGGAGGCGATGAAGTACCCCGTTTACGCTGAAGTGGTTTGGACGTACTGCCTTACGCGGATGGCCTTTTGAGCTTTTAATATTTTATGCTGTGTTTAGCGGAAAAAGCTCTGTTGCACGTTTGATGGCTTTGAAGGCCTCTGCTTACGCTGCTTTGCACCAATATGCTGCGTATAGCCATCCGGCGTATTTTTTATGCTTCTACAACCGCTAATACCGTATTTTTAGCGCAGTGGCCCTACGGGGGACTGGTGCATCTTGCAAGTGCCTATTTTATTATATTGGTTCAGTTAGCTCATATTCCACACTGGCGTGATATGAGGATACTTATTATGCATTATTCTGAGGTAACCTCAGACTCCACAAAATAGCAAGCCGTACAAATAATTGGCCGATATAAGAAATATAATTGTTTGTGATTTTATTATTCAGCTAGTAGCCTAGGAAAATGGACTATCATAGTGTGAGGGTTAAACCCTTGCCCTTGTTTGGTTGTAGGGTTGAGCCTTAGCACTAGGATAGGCCATGGACCTAAGTTACGACATTGAACCTATATAATATTATATTATTTTTCTTGGGTTTTTATTTTTCCATTTTGTTCTTCCTTTGTGGTACTTGCTATTTGGGGTCTAACCCCACTGGTTTTGCATGTCCAGGTTTTGAGCCAGTACCTGAGGATCCTGTATTCTTTCCCCAAACTCATGGCGTGCACCAGGACTATGGTCGCAGGGGATAGCGAGTGGGTTTTCTTCTTCCCTGCTCGTCTTGCACATATACTTCTTTTGGCGTTTAGCCACTGGCACCGGTTAGCCGGCTCGTCTGGACATTAGTTTTTCTTACATGATTGTATTAAATTAGATTGCAACTGAATCACTATCATGTACTTTTGCTACTCTTCCAACTTCTTATTTTTGTATAGCTGGACTCCAAAATATTTTGAGAAAGCATTTGGGATGCCATGCTGATTATCATATACGCTCTATGCTTATTGTTTCTTGTTTGAGTGATTGAGACATAGAAGTTCTTGAACATAGGAGACTTAATTGTAGCATACATCCCCTTGTCTTATACAGCCATGATCGTCGTACGACGTATAATACCTTGTACGGGATAGCTGGCCATGTCTGTTTTCGTATTCTGGTACTGGGGAGTGACAAGGTTTTAGTGGTGCCACTCGAACCCAGAGCTAGCTGGTTCTCCCCGAAATACGTTGAGGCACAGTAGTTGACTGGACATATGTGAAAAAGAGAAATTTGTTAGAGCTGGGGCAGAGAAGCAATCAAGAAAATGGGTCTGTTAACAAGTGAAGGCACTGAAGGGTGTAGCGATCTCGTAAATTGTCTTTCTTAGAAGCGACTTGGACAAAAAGGGAAATGACTTGGACAAAAAGAGGCCTATGCAGGTCTGTTCTTCAGACTTTTGGGGTGTCATTGTCATAGGAGTCTCAATCAAACATGATCCTTATTGAAACTCCGAATTTGTACTCTTCAATACTCAGCTTAAATTTTTCTAGATTGGTTGCTTCCTTGTTCTTTCTCGTCTTGTGCTTATTATTTCTTGTGCTCTTCTTTAGGGCTTCTTCTTCTCCCGATGTTGCAGCCGCAGGAGAGGCAGGTTTGTCGGTGGAACAAAATTTTGTGGAACCCTAGCCAAGGATCTGAGTTGAACCCACGATGAGTGGGACCAAGCAGCAGGCTCCAGTTGTTCCCGTACCTCCCGCAGTACCGACAGTACTAGATACCCCAGCCTTTCTAGAGATTATCTGTGGGTTATTGGATGCCCAACAATACTAGATGGTGGTGCAACAACAACAACAACAACAACAATATCAGCAACAACAGCTCCAATAGCAGGAACAAAATATCCTGTTAAACCAAGGGTTACAAACGGCCCTAGAACGAGGCGAGAGAACATACTCTGAGGCATCTGTTGGATTTTGCAGAATGAACCCCGGTTACTTCTATGGCATGGAGGACGCAATAACGGCTGATGATTGGCTCCAAGATATTGAGACCATTCTGACATCAGCTAAAATTTTGGTCGAGGAACAAGTTGACCTGGTTCACTACAACTCCAAGATCTGGCGAGAGATTGGTGGGCTACGATGGAGGTAGGAGTAAGGCATCCTATTTTATGGGAGAATTTCAGGACCCGGTTCAGGGTGATATACTTTGGGATTGTGGCTTAGTGTGAGTTAAAGCAGAGGTTCATTAATCTCAAGCAAGCTGGAAGGACGGTAGATGGCTATGCGGTAGAGTTTTGCCAACTAAGCAGATTTGCTCCAACTATGGTGGCAACAGAGTTGGAGAAAGCAATGAGGTTCCAGCAGGGACTTCACTTGGAGATCTTGTATATGGTAAAGGTGCACAACTACCACACTTTCGAGGCAGTATTGATAACAGCCAAGAGGGTCGAACTTACTTCTCAAAGGATGGCCTCAAGAAGAGTAGATCGGAAGAGGCCTCATGGACAGAACAATGAGGGAGGACGAGTAACCCGAACATCAGCACCATCACCAGGCGTTCGTATACATGATTCAGTATTGCGGTGGGCGGCAGTTCCAACAGTGACAGTACCAAATCGGCAACAGCAGCCGAGGCAGCAGCAACAGCAACAACAACGACGGGGAGCGCAGACAGGTTGTACCTACTATGGCAAGGAAGGTTATATCCGGGATGTTTGTCGGGTAGCTAACAGACTATGTTTGAGATATGAAAGCCATGATCACAAGATTTCTACATGCCCATTGATGCAGAGGTCAAGGGGGCCAGTAGAACAGTTTCCTGCATTACCAACTCCAAGGGCAGTGCAGCCAGGAGGACCAGCAGTAGCAGCACAGACTTTGGCTCAGTGTCCGTTGCCTATGCATGCCCAGCTTTATTGGCAGCAATGGCAGAATCATCAGGGGTCGCAACCACGACAGCAAGAAATACATCAGCAGGGAGCTCAACAAGGCCAAGGGCAGGCACTCACCTTGTCCTTGAAGGAAGCTATGGTGTCAGGCAACGTAGTGGCAGGTAACATTTTCTTTACAACCTTTTCTTTCATTGCTTTATTTAATTATGGAGCTTCGTACTCATTTATATCTTCACAATATGCGACATGTATTGGATTAAAGTTTGAGGCATTGCTAGCAAGGCTGAATATACTCACTGGCAATGGGATCGTAGAAGTTAGTAGGGTGTGCCTAGCATGTCCAGTCGTAGTATGTGGGTATTTATTACCTGCAAAGTTGATCGAGTTTCCTATGGATAACTTTGACGTTATCTTAGGCATGGACTGGTTGGGAGACAGCCATGTAATGATAGACTATCATGAGGGTAGAGTATTTTTTATTATTCCTGGTTTAGAAGAATTTGGTATTAGCAGAATTGCAAGAGACCAGCACAAGGGAGGAGTAACAACAGTAGCAAGAAAAGCAAACTCATTGCCCAAGATATTTGAAGAGTTCATGGATATCTTTCCCAATGATATTCCCAGATTACCCCCAGTTAGAGAAGTAGAGTTCTGTATAGAGTTGATGCATGGAGCAGAACCAGTATCCCAGAAGGTGTACCCAATGTCACCATCAGAGCTTGATTAATTATATCGACATGTAGAAGAATTGAAGGAGAAGAAGTTTATTCGGACCAATACATCACTGTGGGGAGCCCCAGCGGTATTGGTAAAGAAGAAGGATGGATCGACGCAGTTGTATATGGATTACAGGATGCTTAATACAGTAACAATGAAAAACAAGTACCCACTACCAAGTATTAATGATTTATTTGACCAGTTAAGTGGAGCAAGAGTCTTCTCCAAGATAGATTTGCGATCAGGATATCATCAGGTGCGAGTCCGGGAGCAGGATATACCAAAGATTATATTTAGGTCATGATATGGGCATTACAAATTCTTAGTTATGCCATTCAGACTGACTAATGCTCTAGAGATATTCATGGACTTGATGAACCATATTTCCATACCTTACTTAGCCAATTTGTGGTAGTATTTATTAATGACATCCTGGTGTATTCTCGTAATAAGGAGGAACATGAAGAATATCTCAGGATAATTCTGCAAACTTTGAGGGAGCACCAGTTATATGGAAAGCTTAGTAAGTGTGAGTTTTGGCTGGATCGTATATCTTTTCTTGGATACATTATTTCTTGAGCAGGAGTGTCAGTTGATCCCAAGAAGGTAGAGGCAGTAGAGAACTGGCCAATTCCAAAGACGGTAGCGGAAGTGCGTAGTTTCCTGGGCTTGGCAGGATATTACAGAAGATTAATGTCAGATTTTTCTAAGATCTCGACAACTTTGACTTGGTTGACGTGCAAGAAAGTTAAATTTATATGGTCAACGGAATGTCAGATAGCCTTTGAAGAGTTGAAGAAGAAGTTAATCTCTGAACCAATCCTTACCCTTCTAGCAGGCTCCGGAGGATTCACAGTTTATTGTGATGCATCTAAAAAAGGACATAGATTTGTTTTGATGCAACAAGGAAGAGTGATAGTGTATGCTTCTCGGTAGCTCAGAGATCACGAGAAGAACTATCCAAATCATTATTTGGAGTTAGCAGTAGTTGTGTTTGCACTTAAGCTATGGAGGCACAACTTATATGGTGATCGAGTAAAAAAATGCACAGATTATAAGAGTCAGAGGTATATGTTCACACAGAAGGACCTGAATATGAGGTAAAGAAGGTGGCTAGAGTTATTAGAAGATTATGACATGGAACTCCAGTTCCATCCAGGCAAGGCTAATATAGTAGCTGATGCACTTAGCAGAAGAGGTGGAGCATTTATGTTGACTACTCAGAAGCACATTCTAGAAGACTTAAGAGAGATGGGTATCGAGATAGTACTTTCACATAGTACAGGTATTCAGGATAGCCTACAGATTCAGTCAACTTTGGTAGATAGAATCAAGCTAGCTCAGGCAGAGGACCCAAAGATTCAAAAGCTATGAGAAGAATGTGAGTCATGTATTAGGAAGGATTTGACAATACATGCGGATGGGACGCTAAGTATTAGAAATTGCCTATGCATACCAAGCGGGGATATTCGACAAGAAGTTATGACTGAAGCACACAGTTCCCAGTATTTCATTCATCCGGGAGGCACGAAGATGTACCAAGATATCAATCAATACTTTTGGTAGAACAAAATGAATAGGGAACTAGCACGCTTTGTATCGCGATGTCTAATATGTCACCAAGTGAAGGCAGAGTAACAGAGACCAGCAGGATTGTTGCAGCCACTTCCTATTCCAGAGTGGAAGTGGAAATACATCATTATAGACTTTATGACTGGTTTACCTAGATCGTCGAGTGGTCGAGATGCTGTTTGGGTGATAGTAGATATTCTCAAAAAAGTAGCTCACTTTCTTCCTTTTCAAATAGGATAGTCTACAAAATAATTAGCTAAAATATATATGCGACAGATTGTAAGACAATACGGTGTCCCAATAAGTATCGTGTCAGATCGAGATACTCAATTCACTTCTCATTTTTGGAAAAGTTTGCACCAGAGCTTGGGCACCAAGTTAAGATTTAGTACATCTTATCATCCCCAGACAGATAGGCAAAGTTGTATATTCAGCTCCAGTTATAGCTGCTACTGCTATTTTCTTGATCTATCCTATTAGTCAAAAAAGTTTCTCTGATGGTATACCTTTTATCTAAGAAAATCTTCCAGACCCTAGAAGATATGCTACGAGCCTGTACCTTAGATCTTGGTGGATCTTGGGAGGATCACCTTCAGTTGGTAGAATTCTCGTACAACAAAAGTTATCAGGCCAGTATCTAGATGGCACCTTTCGAAGCACTGTACGGTAGAAAGTATATGTCACCGTTAGCTTGGGACAATATTGGTGAGCGAAACATGTTAGGCTCTAAAATGATCACACAAATAGTAGATGTTGTCAAGCAAATTAGAGAGTGACTTCGGGTTGCATAAGATAGGCATCGTCATTGGACATATCAGCATCGTATGTCACGACCCGCACCCGAAAATCGGGCATGAGCCGTGGGTACGTCCAGCCTATGCCGCAGAATCGGCGGTAGAACGCTGTAAAGGTCCATTCTAGGTCAACCATATCTATCTATATCTCACTGAAAAATCCGGCATGACCTCTCCAAAAGGAGGGCAAAACCACGCAATATATATATATAAAATCCTCTCCCAAAGGAGGCAACCACGCAATATATATATCAATGATCTCAATCACAAAATCTAGAGGAAGAATATAAGCACGATATGATATAAACAAAGAAACAGAACCAAGAGAGCAAGACAATCCAAAATAATATAGTCCAAGCCAAAATAGCTACAACATCACAGCATCAAAAGAATAAGTACAGTCATCCAAAATACAAACCACTGGAAATAACCCAGGAAACCCACCTAGCTAACTAGGGTGCTATCGGCGTCTCCTCGACGCACTCCTCCTCGGGGTCACAACAGTCGTCAACACCAGGCCCGTAGAACGTAGGGCAATAGTTCTCAGGATCCTCTGGAAAAAATATGCCCAGTCAGGACTGAAGCAAAGTACATAACTCTGAAAGCAACTCCAAATGTATGGTAAGGTGTATATGACGAGCAATAGAAAAGTAATCAAGATGCACAGGAAATAAATATATGCTGGAGCACAATAAGTAGCTGCAATGTAAATTGGAGAACGATACAAGTAGTGAAAAAGTAACTGCAGGTGAGAAACATGAATACTAGCTAAGTGCCTTGAGCACAAGTTCGTTATGTGATCGGCTTAGGTTGCACATGAAAAACACTAAGATAACTCCGTTATGCGTGAGTTGCATAACCGACATATACATGAATACTGTTTGGCTTTGATCACATAACCAACTCACTACTTCCCTCCCCCACTAATACCATTGGATCCAACCACAACACGCTACGTACATGATAATAGCTTGCGCACACGAAGGCGAGAGCACAATAAGCACATGATAGCACATGAGAATCAATACCCGAAGCACATGATGAAATACACGTGATAGAGTACCCGCTGAACACGGTAAGGGGGATATCATCTCATGACGGGATCCACTAGTACCAGCTCATGTAATAATGTGTCAGAATCAAGTATTACAGTTCTAGAACAGGTGATATAAACGCTATCATGAAATGGAAACTATCAGAGGTAGGTACTCGCCTGATGTCCTGAGCAACTGATGAGGATCGAGATCCGGACCGGAATTGCAAGGACCTAATACGAAAAGCAGAATTAAACAGGGTTCTAAGCATTTAAACTGATATAAAATAATTAAAAATAGGCTTCTAAGGCTATTCTAGGTCGAACGGGTCAAACCGGTGAAAATTGGGTCAAAAAGTCAACCATGGGTCCAAAAAGTCAACTCTAGGTCAAAACTAGGTCAAACGTTGACTTTTACGGTCAACAAGGACAAATTTGGTCAAAGCTGGGTCAAACTAGGGTGCCCCTGAAATTCTAGGTCAAACCAAGCTCATAAAGCTACTAAACTCACAAACTCGCCTAATCGAGATACCGGGATACCCTCGGTATCCGATACCTCGCCCTAGGCCACGCACCCCGTCTAAACCCGCTAAAACCTATACTAGCACGGGTAATTATATATATACAAACATATAAAAATCACTCCAAAGCATTTCCTAGGCTAATGCTCAAATACCCCGCTCGAAACTCAATACCTTGAATATCTCAAGGTATCGAGATACCTCGGTATCTCAAGGTATTGAGGTTTCGCTCTAAAGCCCTCTAACTAGCTATCTAGCTATTAATTATGCACCTAGTTATTAATCTAGGCTAGGTAATATAGATACCTATCATATTTATATATATCTAAATAGGTATCTACCTATATACATATATATCCACCCATATATACCCATTACCCATTACCTTACCCAACTCTTAAAAATATACATATATACCTATCAAGATATCTATATATCTATCTAATCTATCTAATACTCTATCTATCTATTAATCTAGCATATATATCTATCAATCTATCCAACTACCTATCTATCTTATCATTAACTTATCTATCAACTAATAGCTATCTAGCTATCTAACTATCTATTTATCTTATTATCTATCTATCTTTATATATATATAGATCTATATCTCTAATATCTAGATCTATCTAACTAATACTCTAACTATTATCTATTACCTATCCCTCGCCAACACCCCTCGCTACTAGCCTCGCTGCTGCCTAGAGCTTGCTGCTGCTGCTGCTTGTGCTGATCCTGCTGCTGCTGCTCTTGCTACTGCTGCTGCTGGCTTCATATGGCTGCTGCTGCTGCCCCATGTTGCTGCTGCTGTTGGGGGCAGCAGCTGCTGCTACTGTGCAGTGGCTGCCCCCCCCCCCCCTCCAACTCACATACACACACACACCTATATATATACCTATATATCACTCTATATATATATATATATATATATATATATATATATATACATACATATATATATATAACTAGATACATATATATACACACCTACAACTCTATATTCTAACACACACTAACACACTCACACACACACTAAAACACATAACAACACACACACACACATGAATATATATACCTAGCTACATATATATAAACACCTATATTAATATATATATGCACAAATACAAATACATATATACATAGATATATACCAATACACTCACACACTCTAAGATATATATATATACACATAGACATATACATATACAAGTACATAAATATAAATACACACATATATATATAAATATATATACATAAACACACATACATATATATAAATATATATATATAGACACATATAAATACAAACACAACCACGCACACAACACTCAAACCACATGCCCTACTCACGCCCAACGACCCCGACACTCACCAATACCCTAAAATATAGCCCAAAAACTCTAGCACACACTCTCCGATACTAACCCAAAGCGCGTACAAGCCCGAAATGAGGAAACCAAGTCGAAATGGCCGTTCGGTCATTTCGACGAACACGGGGTGCGCGGCTCGGAAAACCTCCTGAAACGCACACCAAACGAACTCAGAATCGGCCCAAAATTTACCCATACGCTCTACACGATGTCTAGATCCTAGAAAAAGCAGTCCCGCGTCGATTCTAGGTCCGTGACAGAAATGCACACGCACTTAGAATCAGCGACGACGAAAAGCCCCAATTTCGCCTGAAACGCCCGTTTCTCCGCGACACGGCTTCCCGTGTCCAAACGGAGACATGCACTCACCCTCTAGACACCCGACAACGTCTACCTAGGTCCATCTAACCTAGGGCATCACCCAAAATTGGGCCAAATTCGGATTCCACCCGAATTTGACACAAAACCTAATGTCAAAGTCTCTAAACTCACCCAAACTAGTTCCAACTTCCTCCTACGGGTAGGGTTAGGATCTAGGAGGGTTCTACAATACTAATTACACTACACAAAAATAATTAGGAAGGGAAAAGTTAGGTTTTACCTCTTGGAAGTTGGAATCCCAAGGCCAAAGTCTCACAACCCCTAGAAATCACCTCCCTCAAGCTCCAAGCCACCAAATCTAGCTCTCACACTAGATCTAAGCTCCTCACACCTAGGTTAGAGAAAATGCAAGGTTAGGGTTAGCTTAAAGAAGAAGGAATGGAAGAAAGAAAGAAGAAAAGTGAAGAGAAGCTTACTTGGAAGAAGAAGGAAGAAGAAAGGAGAAGTGGAGAAGAAGAAATGAAGAAGAAGAAGAAGTGGAAGAAGTGGAATGCAAAGAGGGGGGCGCTGCTGGAATTCCATGGGTGGGGATAGGTAGGGCCGGCCTTGGGTAATTAAAGAGGATTCCACTAAGTCCAAATAACCAAAATGCCCTCCCGTAACTCGGTTTTGGGTTCCGGGTTCCAAAAGCACTCAAACTAGTTCCAAATCTCTCCAACTAACCTCCTAAAAATAAAATAATAATTCTAAGCCCCAAAATAACTCTCACAAGGGTGTGGGCTGGGTCGGACATGGGTCCACTAGGGTCTGACATGGGTCCAGGCTAGCCAAAACCCTAAAACAATCAAAATAAAAATAAGACAAGCACTAATTAATTATAAATATAAATAATTAAATACAATACACTATTTATCAAATAAAAAAATATACCCTATTTTCTAGAATTGGGTAGTGACAAGTCTACCCTCCTTAAAATAATTTCGTCCTCAAAATTAAAAGACAAAACTAGGACAGGAATGCAAAGAAAGAACCATACCTCAGGGCTCGAAGAGATAGGGGTATCGCTCGCGCATTTCATCCTCCCTCTCCCAGGTCGACTCCCCTGGAGAGTGATGCCTCCACGCGACGCGAACCAAGGGAATAGTCTGGTTCCTCAACACCTTCTCCCGCCGATCCAGAATCTCCACCGGCTGCTCTGGATAGCTAAGAGTAGAGCCCACTGTGATCTCCGAGTGATCCAATACGTGACTGGGATCCGCCACGTACCGTCTCAACTGCGATACGTGGAACACATCATGAACTCCCTCCAGCATAGGCGGCAACTCAAGCCTATACGCCACGGCGCCGACCCTCTCAAGAATACGGAAGGGTCCGACGAAACGTGGGCTAAGCTTCCCGCCTCCACCGAAGCAAATAGTGCCCCGCGTCGAAGAAATGCTCAGGAACACCAGATCTCCAACCTAGCACAAACAAGGTCTCTGCACTTAGTCTAAAACAAGCAATCACAAGCAAACACAAGAACAAAATCTAGATTCTAAGCTATACCTCGAACTCCAAAGGTCTCCGGTGGCTATCGGCCCAATGTCGCTGCCTGTCCTGCGCCACCCGAAGTCTATCTCTAATGAGCTTGATCTTCTCCGCTGCATCAACCACCATCTCCGGGCCAAGCAAAGCTCTCTCACCTACATCATCCCATGACAACGGAGTACGACACCTCCGTCCATACAACGCCTCGAAAGGTGACATCTCGATACTGGCTTGGTAGCTGTTATTGTAAGCAAACTCTACCAAATGCAAGTGATCCTCCCAAGAGCCTCTAAAATCCAAAACACAAGTCCGAAGCATGTCCTCAAGTGTCTGAATGGTCCTCTCTGACTGACCATCTGTCTGCGGGTGATACGCACTACTAAACTTGAGCTGGGTGCCCAAGCTAGCCTGCAGACTCCTCCAGAAATGCGAAGTAAAGCGACTGTCCCGATCTGATACTATGCTCACTGGAACTCCATGCAGTCTGACTATCTGGCGCACATACATCTCTGCTAGTCTCTCTGTAGACGTACCCACTTTGAATGGTAGAAAGTGGGCCGATTTGGTCAACCTGTCCACGATGACCCAAATTGTATCTTTTCCGCCTGGAGAACGGGGAAGTCCAGAAACAAAATCCATGGTCACATGCTCCCATTTCCACTCCGGAATGGGTAGCGGCTGGAGTAATCCTCCTGGCCTCTGCCTCTTCGCCTTCACCTGCTGGCACACTAAGCATCGGGATACGAAGCGTGCTACCTCCCGCTTCATCCTGTACCACCATACATGCTGTCTCAGATCTCTATACATCTTGTTGGCACCGGGATGCATAGAGTACTGGGATCGATGCGCCTCCTGGAGAACCTCCTCGCGCAACGACCCACTCGGCACACACAACCTGGTACCGTGCCGCAAAGAACCATCATCAGCAATGGTGAAGTCATCTGCTAATCCCATCTGAATCTGCTCTCTGATACTCCTCAGGGACTCATCCTTAAACTGTGTAGCCCTGATCCGGTCTACCAACTCTGACTGAATCTGTAGTCCCCACATCTGCATCTCAACTCCAGGCACTATCACCTCAATGCCCAAGCTCTCTAGATCTGCCAGAAGATGACGATCTGTAGTCAGGCACATAGCTACCGGATACCTGCTCAACGCATCCGCAACTACGTTCGCCTTCCCTGGATGATACTGCAATGATATGTCGAAGTCTTTCATCAACTCCAACCATCTCCTCTGCCTCATGTTCAGCTCTTTTTGGGTAAACACATACTTCAAGCTCTTGTGGTCTGTGAAGATCTCCACACGCTCTCCGTATAAATAGTGTTTCCACAACTTCAGAGCAAAGATGACCGCTGCCAACTCCAAATCGTGGGTAGGGTAGTTCTTCTCATGAGGACGTAATTGCCTGGAAGCATAGGCAATCACCCTTCCATTCTGCTGTAACACACAACCCAGTCCCTTCCCCGATGCATCACTATAGATAGTGAATCCTCCAGAACCTGATGGCAACGTCAACACTGGAGCTGTCGTCAACCTCCTCTTCAGCTCATCAAAGGCGATCTGGCACTCCTCTGACCAAACAAACTCCACGTCCTTCCGAGTCAGCTTGGACAACGGCTCTGCAATCCGGGAAAAATCCTGAACAAATCTCCTGTAGTAACCTGCCAGTCCCAGGAAACTCCTGACCTCGGCTACTGAACTCGGAGCACTCCATGCCTCAACTGCCCTGATCTTTCTCGGATCCACCGAGATACCCTCTCCAGTCACTACATGACCAAGGAATTCAACCTTGTCAAGGAAGAACTCACACTTTGAGAGCTTTCCATAAAGCTCCTCCTTCCTGAGAGTCTCCAGCACTATCCTCAGATGCTCCTCGTGCTCCTCTGGGGTCTTCGAATACACCAAGATGTCATCTATAAACACCACCACAAACTTGTCCAGATGCTGATGGAACACCTTGTTCATCAGATTCATGAACACTGCCGGGGCATTAGTCAACCCAAACGGTATCACCAAGAACTCATACTGTCCATATCTGGTCCGAAAAGTTGTCTTCGGAATATCCTCCTTCCTGACCTTCACCTGGTGGTAGCCTGTCCTCAGATCAATCTTGGAAAATACCCTCGCTCTGCTCAACTGGTCAAAAAGATCATCAATACGCGGCAGCGGATACTTGTTCTTGATTGTGAGGCTGTTCAGAGCCCTATAGTCGATACACATCCGTATCGACCCATCTTCTTCGGCACAAAAAGTACCGGAGCATCCCACGGAGAAGAACTAGATCTGATAAATCCCTTGTCCTGTAGCTCATCCACCTGCTTCTTCAAATCTATCAGCTCACTGTTGCTGACTCTATAGACATGCTGGGATATCGGCTCCGCGCCTGGCACCAAGTCTATAGAGAACTCCACGTCTCTGTCCGGAGGTAACCCTGGCAACTCCTCCGGAAAGACATCCATATACTCCTCTATCAGTGGATGTAGCAACCTCGGCTCTACCACCAGGGCTCCACAGAAGACTCCCTCGGTCTGCTCCGCTGCTCCTCTGGCAAACTGAAACTCTGGCTCACCCGGCGGACTAAACAAAACTCTGTCTCCATGACAATCTATACTAGCACAATGCGTACTCAACCAATCCATCCCGAGTACAATATCGTAACTCGGAAGTGGCATTACGAGTAGGCACACACTCAACTCCCGGCCTCCCAAGATAACTCTCCGGTCTCTGCAAACATCACGGACTAGGATGATACCACCCCCGGTCGTGATCTTGCAGAGTCTAGCTAAAGATTCAGCAACAAGATGGTGTCTAACAGCAAAAGATACAGACACAAAGCTATGGGAAGCACCGGAATCAAATAAAGCAAGTGCTAGAATGGAATCAAGAAGAACAGAACCTGAGATAACGTCACCAACTGGCTCGGCCTCGTCCACTGTCAGGGCAAAAGCTCGCCCCTGCTGTCCTCCTCGGTGCTGCTGCTGGTGCTGGACGAACCTCTGCTGCTGAGTCTGCAAAGGCGGTCCTCTCTGCTGCGCTGCAGGTGCTCTGGCTGGTGCCCTCTGAGCGGCTCCTCTGCCCTGAGCTGTACGGGCAAGCGCTGAAGGACAATCCTTCAGCTGGTGGTCTGCGGTGCCACACAATAAACATCTGCCCAGCCTCTTTCTGCATATGTCCCATCCGTGCCCTGGCTTCCTACAGAAAGGGCAAACGATGGGCTGCCTCTGGCCCTGCTGCTGACCCTGCCTCTGCTGCTGGGGCGCCTGCCGGAAGGGCGCCCGACCCTGACCCTGGTGCTGCTGGGTCTGCTGGAATGGCCTCTTGGCCGGGCCTGCACTGCTGCCTGCTCCGGAAGTGTCTCTGTCCCTCTTCGCCTTCAGCTCCAAATCATCCTCAGCCCTTTGAGCATCGCTGACAATCTGCTCGAAGTTCGTCTCACGGTCGCTCCTAGTCAAGGACTTGACCGCCATGACCAGGCCCTTGCGGAACTTTCGCGCCTTCGCTGCCTCAGACAACCCCTCAACAAATCTGCCCAGACGGCAGAACTCCGCTGCATACTCATCCACTAGCATACTCCCCTGGACGAGCGCCTCGAACTGACTCTCTAAGGCACTGAGAGCCACGTCCGGGAAGAACTTCTCCTTGAAAAGCTTCTTAAAAGCCTCCTAAGTCAATCTCGGAGCTGCTATCCGCGTATCCGTACGGAACCAAGTGAGGGCAAGGTCGAACATCTGGCTGCCCGCTGCCTCTATCTGCATGCTGGCTGGGATCATCGCCAGCCTGAAAATGCCCTCTATATGCTCGATCCAGTCGTCGGCGTACAGGATTCCCTCTGTGCCGCAAAACTCCTTAGGCCGCATCCTCTGAAAATCGATAATAGTACCCGGCCTAGGATACTGGGCCTGCTCTGGCTGTGGCTGGATGTGAGCCACTCTGTCGACCGCTGTCAAAGCCACCTGATGAGCATTCTCAATGCCCATCCTCAAAATATCTGCCTGGCGGTGCTACGCATCCATCATCTCTCGGAAGAATGCGAACAACTGCGTAGCATCTACTGGCGCAGGCGGTGGTGGAGGAGGTACCACCGGGACAACTGGGGTGGCTCTCGGATCAATGGGAGTAAGGGGATCTCCGAGAGAAACTGACGCTCCCTCAATCGCAGGAGTGGCGAGTGGAGCGGTAGCGGCTGCCGGAAGTCGAGCAGGTCGAGAGGTGGCAGACCTCTCGGTGGCAGCTGCTGGGGCGGTGCGCTGAGATCTGGTCTTCGGAGGCATCCTGAACACAGATCAAAAGAAGTCAATACAGTGCAAGAAACGATAACATCAATGAAGGACAGTAATATTGCAAAAGAAACAATTTCAGGAAAAATTAAGATAGCAAAAAAAATCAGGAGGGGTCCTAGTTGTGATTGAGCACACTCTCTCTCAGCCTATCTCCTATATCCTACTGCAGGTAACCTAAAAACTAGACCTGCATGGGCCACCACCAAAAACGTGTCACGACCCACACCCGAAAATCGGGCATGAGCCGTGGGTACGTCCAGCCTACGCCGCAGAATCGGCGGTAGAATGTTGTAAAGGTCCGTTCTAGGTCAATCATATCTATCTATATCTCACTGAAAAATCCGGCATGACCTCTCCAAAAGGAGGGCAAAACCACACAATATATATATAAAATCCTCTCCCAAAGGAGGCAACCACGCAATATATATATCAATGATCTCAATCACAAAATCTAGAGGAAGAATATAAGCACGATATGATATAAACAAAGAAACAGAACCAAGAGAGCAAGACAATCCAAAATAATACAGTCCAAGCCAAAATAGCTACAACATCACAGCATCAAAAGAATAAGTACAGTCATCCAAAATACAAACCACTGGAAATAACCCAGGAAACCCACCTAGCTAACTAGGGTGCTATCGGCGTCTCTTCGGCGCACTCCTCCTCGGGGTCACAACAGTCGTCAACACCAGGCCCGTAGAACGTAGGGCAATTATCCTCAGGATCCTCTGGAAAAAATATGCCCAGTCAGGACTGGAGCGAAGTACATAACTCTGAAAGCAACTCCAAATGCATGGTAAGGTGTATATGACGAGCAATAGAAAAGTAATCAAGATGCACAGGAAATAAATATATGCTGGAGCACAATAAGTAGCTGCAATGTAAACTGGAGAATGATACAAGTAGTAAAAAAGTAACTGCAGGTGAGAAACATGAATACTAGCTAAGTGCCTTGAGCACAAGTTCGTTATATGATCGACTTAGGTTGCACATGAAAAATACTAAGATAACTCCGTTATGCGTGAGTTGCATAACCGACATACACATGAATACTGTTTGGCTTTGATCACATAACCAACTCACTACTCCCCTCCCCCACTAATACCATTGGATCCAACCATAACACGCTACGTACATGATAATAGCTCGCGCACACGAAGGCGAGAGCACAATAAGCACATGATAGCACATGAGAATCAATACCCGAAGCACATGATGAAATACACGTGATAGAGTACCCGCTGAACACGGTAAGGGGGATAGCATCTCATGACGGGATCCACTAGTACCAGCTCGTGTAATAATGTGTCAGAATCAAGTATTACAGTTCTAGAACAGGTGATATAAACGCTATCATGAAATGGAAACTATCAGAGGTAGGTACT
The DNA here is from genome assembly GCA_036927795.1 of Iris macrosiphon. Classification (NCBI taxonomy): domain Eukaryota; kingdom Viridiplantae; phylum Streptophyta; class Magnoliopsida; order Asparagales; family Iridaceae; genus Iris; species Iris macrosiphon. Next base: position 249,919,617 of record JAYESA010000004.1, read on the forward strand.
CGCCTGATGTCCTGAGCAACTGATGAGGATCGAGATCCGGACCGGTGTCGCAAGGACCTAATGCGAAAAACAGAATTAAACAGGGTTCTAAGCATTTAAACTGATATAAAATAATTAAAAACAGGCTTCTAGGGCTATTCTAGGTCGAACGGGTCAACCCGGTAAAAATCGGGTCAAAAAGTCAACCCGGGGTCCAAAAAGTCAACTCTAGGTCAAAACTAGGTCAAATGTTGACTTTTATGGTCAACGAGGACAAATTTGGTCAAAGCTGGGTCAAACTAAGGTGCCCCTGAAATTCTAGGTCAAACCGAGCTCATAAAGCTACTAAACTCACAAACTCGCCTAATCGAGATACCGGGATACCCTCGGTATCCGATACCTCGCCCTAGGCCACGCACCCCGCCTAAACCCGCTAAAACCTATGCTAGCACGCGTAATTATATATATACAAACATATAAAAATTACTCCAAAGCATTTCCTAGGCTAATGCTCAAATACCCCGCTCGAAACTCAATACCTTGAATATCTCAAGGTATCGAGATACCTCGGTATCTCAAGGTATTGAGGTTTCGCTCTAAAGCCCTCTAACTAGCTATCTAGCTATTAATTATGCACCTAGTTATTAATCTAGGCTAGGTAATATAGATACCTATCATATTTATATATATCTAAATAGGTATCTACCTATATACATATATATCCACCCATATATACCCATTACCCATTACCTTACCCAACTCTTAAAAATATACATATATACCTATCAAGATATCTATCTATCTATCTAATCTATCTAACACTCTATCTATCTATTAATCTAGCATATATATCTATCAATCTATCCAACTACCTATCTATCTTATCATTAACTTATCTATCAACTAATAGCTATCTAGCTATCTAACTATCTATTTATCTTATTATCTATCTATCTTTTTATATATATAGATCTATATCTCTAATATCTAGATCTATCTAAGTAATACTCTAACTATTATCTATTACCTATCCCTCGCCAACACCCCTCGCTACTAGCCTCGCTGCTGCCTAGAGCTTGCTGCTGCTGCTGCTTGTGCTGATCCTGCTGCTGCTGCTCTTGCTACTGCTGCTGCTGGCTTCATATGGCTGCTGCTGCTGCCCCATGTTGCTGCTGCTGTTGGGGGCAGCAGCAGCTGCTGCTGTGCAGTGGCTGGGCCCCCCCCTCCAACTCACATACACACACACACACACACCTATATATATACCTATATATCACTCTATATATATATATATATATATATATATATATATATATATACATACATATATATATATATCTATATATATATAACTAGATACATATATATACACACCTACAACTCTATATTCTAACACACACTAACACACTCACACACACACTAAAACACATAACAACACACACACACACATGAATATATATACCTAGCTACATATATATAAACACCTATATTAATATATATATATGCACAAATACAAATACATATATACATAGATATATACCAATACACTCACACACTCTAAGATATATATATATACACATAGACATATACATATACAAGTACATAAATATAAATACACACATATATATATAAATATATATACATAAACACACATACATATATATAAATATATATATATATATAGACACATATAAATACAAACACAACCACGCACACAACACTCAAACCACACGCCCTACTCTCGCCCAACGACCTCGACACTCACCAATACCCTAAAATATATAAAATATAGCCCGAAAACTCTAGCACACACTCCCCGATACTAACCCAAAGCCCGTACAAGCCCGAAACGAGGAAACCAAGTCGAAATGGCCGTTCGGTCATTTCGACGAACACGGGGTGCGCGGCTCGGAAAACCTCCTGAAACGCACACCAAACGAACTCAGAATCGGCCCAAAATTTACCCACGTGCTCTACACGATGTCTAGATCCTAGAAAAAGTGGTCCCGCGTCGATTCTAGGTCCGTGGCGGAAACGCACACGCACTTAGAATCGGCGACGACGAAAAGCCCCAATTTTGCCCGAAATGCCCGTTTCTCCGCGACACGGCTTTCCGTGTCCAAACGGAGACACGCACTCACCCTCTAGACACCCGACAACGTCTACCTAGGTCCATCTAACCTAGAGCATCACCCAAAATTCGGCCAAATTTGGATTCCACCCAAATTCGACACAAAATCTAATGTCAAAGTCTCTAAACTCACCCAAACTAGTTCTAACTTCCTCCTACGGGTAGGGTTAGGATCTAGGAGGGTTCTACAACACTAATTACACTACACAAAAATAATTAGGAAGGGAAAAGTTAGGTTTTACCTCTTGGGAGTTGGAATCCCAAGGCCAAAGTCTCACAACCCCTAGAAATTACCTCCCTCAAGCTCCAAGCCACCAAATCTAGCTCTCACACTAGATCTAAGCTTCTCACACCTAGGTTAGAGAAAATGCAAGGTTAGGGTTAGCTTAAAGAAGAAGGAATGGAAGAAAGAAAGAAGAAAAGTGAAGAGAAGCTTACTTGGAAGAAGAAGGAAGAAGAAAGGAGAAGTGGAGAAGAAGAAATGAAGAAGAAGAAGAAGTGGAAGAAGTAGAATGCAAAGAGGGGGGATGCTGCTGGAATTCCACGGGTGGGGGTAGGTAGGGCCGGCCTTGGGTAATTAAAGAGGGTTCTACTAAGTCCAAATGACCAAAATGCCCTCCCGTAACTCGGTTTTGGGTTCCGGATTCCAAAAGCACTCAAACTAGTTCCAAATCTCTCCAACTAACCTCCTAAAAATAAAATAATAATTCTAAGCCCCAAAATAACTCTCACAAGGGTGTGGGCTGGGTCGAACATGGGTCCACTAGGGTCTGACATGGGTCCAGGCTAGCCAAAACCCTAAAACAATCAAAATAAAAATAAGACAAGCACTAATTAATTATAAATATAAATAATTAAATACAATACACTATTTATCAAATAAAAAAAATATACCCTATTTTCTAGAATTGGGTAGTGACATCGTAGACCTTTAGAGTTTTGTGTCAGCGACCACGTATTTTTACAGATTTTGTCCACCCATGGAGTCATTAGATTCGGGGTGCGCGGAAAGCTTAGTCCGCGATACATAGGTCCGTTCGATATTCTCAAGCGGGTAGACGATGTTGCTTATTGTCTCTCCCTTCCACCTTCGCTACGTATGGTACACGATTAATTTCATGTATCTCAGTTGTATAGGTATATTCCGTGAGTCATATCCTCGACCACTCTGATTTAGTCGTTGGTACCGACTTATCTTGCGAGGAGTAACCCGTATCCATATTAGAACGAAGGAAGAAGGTGCTCAAGAATCAGACTATTTCTTTTGTCCGGATTGCTTGGGGCCATCACCTTCTAGGGGAATCTACATGGGAGCACGAGGACGACATTCGATCCCGGTACCCGCACCTATTTGATTTAGAAGGTATATTCTTTCTTACGCCTTCATATCTCAGATTCTGTGATCAAGTGATCACCTTTATGTTGTGATAATATTGCTTGCATGAGTAGTTGCTAGTAGATTTATATCGTACTTGTCCTGACTTCTCTAGCTATTGCTTGGATTCGAATTCTGTGGACGGAATTTTTCTAAGGTGGATAGAGATGTCACTCCCCGTTCCCGATATACGTATTTTGAACGTATTTTTATTTTAGCATGGTTGCATGTGCATGGAGACTAACCCATTCTTTGGTTTAACCTGAATTATGGTTTATATTTGGGTTGATTCAACCCATGAGAACCTTTGGTTCAACCCTCAAACCCTATCATATATAACCCAACTTTTTTTCTCTCTCTCTCCTTACTTCTTCATTACTTCCTTCTTCTTTAGTTTTCTCTTTCCATTTTCATAGGCAAGTACACCTTGCATAAGAAATAGAGAAACCATACATATTATTATTCTATTATGTTTATTATATGTTTCTAAGAACTTTTAGTTCTTGGAGATTTCTGTTTTGATGGATGGATTTGTGTAGATCTATATTTCTAACTTAGGATTTCATGGGTTTCATAAGTTTTTCTTATTTTGATCTATTAAACTTGTGTCTTTGAAAACTAATTTTTTGCTACATGATAGAGCTTTCAATTTAGAGCATTTTGGCTTTTGGTTCACCCGATTTGGACTTTAAATGAGGTTTTTATGAACAAAACAAGATTTCAGTTTTTTGGAGCTTTTTTGCCATTGTTGAACTTGTTGTTGGATAAGATGAAGTTCCCCTGCAGCCAGTAAATATATGCGGACGAGATTTCTATCCGGCCCGAGAGGGTTATGCGGCATAAACTTTTTTCGCATATTGATAGCATGCGTCCATCTTGTTGGATGCATGTCTGCTGACTTACACAAGTGTCCTTGAACGCTTTGTGTTTTCACTTACTGAACCAATAAAAATTTTGCTAAGTCCTAGAGAACTCCATGCGGCATCGACTCCATGCGGTAGAGAACCTCATGCGGCACTGACACCCATGCGACCAGGAGGATATACGGCCACTATTTTTCTTGGACGCATGGCTCTGAAGCGTTGGCACTTATTTCTATGGTTTTGTCTTTTCTTCCTGACACACTTTATGGCTTGTCACCTCAGTCACATCAGTCAATTTTTGTCACATCTCTGACATTTTATTTATTTGACTGTCACTTCAACACTTGTCCCTAGGAGTAGACCTTAACCCTGAGCATGCGGCCAAGTGGTTCATGCGGCCTGACTTTCCATGCGGCCTAACTTCATATGGCATGAATTTATGTATCCTGACTTCTTATGCGGCCAGGATTTTCATGCGACCTGATTTCACGTGGCTTAGAGACCCATGCGGCCTTTATTGTTTTGACTGAATATATTCTTAATTGATGTGACCCAATATATAATTTGTAATTGGACTCAAATATTGTATCTGTGCTGATACCACTATTGCCTGATTATTATTCATGATATATTGTGCATTGAAGAGCGACACATCATGTTATGTGTTAATTGATTATATTTGCGTTGTGCATCGAGAATGCCTCCAAATCCCTGAACGTATGATATTATAAATATACATTATTTCTCCAGCACGTGCATAATAAGCGAATCAAACTACCAAAGTGTGGCTAGGATATTGATTGTATTAATATTGCATACACGCCCGGGTGAATCCAAATTTGACTTCCATTGATTCGTATCTAGCGTGCACGTACTTTATACGATATCTTAAGGGAAATTCTCATGTGACCATGCCTTGATATTTCAAACACAATATAGGGCTAATTAAGTAACTAAAAGTGGTAGTAACATTGGAGGTAACTGTATCCCGAGATCATGCCAACGAATCTTCCCACAAAGATTCATTCTAAGTGCGTTATGGGCTGGCCTCCACATATATTGTATATTATCCGCCGTAGCAGAGTGCAATATCTGATTTATTATTATGTCGAGCCACTATTTCAATATAGGAACATTGGAACCGCTAATACCGTATTTTTAGCGCAGTGATCCTACGGGGGACTGGTGCATCTTGCAAGTGTCTATTTTATTATATTGGTTCGGTTAGCTCATGTTCGGCACAGGTGTGATCTGAAGATACTTATTATGCATTATTCTAAGGTAACCTCAGACTCCACAAAATAGCAAGCAGTACAAATGATTGGCCGATATAAGAAATAAAATTATTTTTGATTGTATTATTTAGCTAGTATTCTAGGGAAATGGACTATCATAGTGTGAGGGTTCAACCCTTGTCCTTATTTGGTTGTACGGTTGAGCCTTAGCACTAGGATATGCCATGGACCTAAGTTACGACCCTGAACCTATGCAATATTATATTATTTTTCTTGGGTTTTTGTTTCTCTATTTTGTGCTTCCTTTATAGTAATTGCTATTTAGGGTCTAAACCCACTGGTTTTGCATGTTCAGGTTTCGAGCCAGTACCTGAGGATCTTGCGTTCTTTCCTCAAACTCATGGCGTACACCAGGACTATGCTCGCAAGAGATAGCGAGTATGTTTTCTTCTTCCCTTCTCATTTTGCACATTTACTTCTTTTGGCGTTTATCCACCGGCACTTGTTAGCCGGCTCGTCTGGAAATTAATTTTTATTACATTATTGTATTAAATCGGACTGCAGCTGAATCGTTGTCATGTACTTTTGCTACTCTTTCAGCTTCTTATTTTTGCACAGTTGGACTCCAGAATATTTTGAGAAAGCATTTGGGATGCCATGTTGCTTATCATATATGCTCTATGCTTACTGTTTTTTGTTTGAATGATTGAGACATAAAAGTTCTTGACCATAGGAGACTTGATTGTAGCATGCACCCCCTTGTCTTATACAGTCATGATCGTCGTATGACATATAGTACCTTGTATGGGGTAGCTGGCCATGTTTGTCTCCGTATTTCGATATTAGGGCGTGACAACTGACTAAATCCAGTATTACGCCTAACCAATATCCCAAAAATCTTTTAGAACTTCAGCTTCAATATCCACCAATTCTTTGCATGTGACATTTCTCAAATTTAGATCCAAATCGTATTTGATACACAATCATTTATCCCCAACCATCGGTCAATCACACTAGAAATCTTGCACTATCTTCCAAGTTTATCACTTGACGCCTACACGTTTTATCTTTTAGAAATTTATTCATCGAACAAGACCAAGCCAATCCCTTATTCATACCTTATGCATATAAAAATCATACTCTTCCAAACACGATATACATTCCGATGATATCGTCTGTATCCTAACAAAGTGAAAATCCATATTTTTTCAATCTTCTAGAACGATCTTCTACTAATCCATCCTTACACATATCAACTTTATATCCTGCCCGTTTATCAACACTTCCTTTTTGTTTTCAATCAATCCCTGCTATTACACGATTCATCATCAAGTATCTCTTGCCTTATGAATTCACCATGATACCCTGAGCGGAGTCGATTAAAATCAAAGTCAATTCCAATTCGATTCGATTCAATTTCAATCCTTAGTATTGCACTACCATCAACATCTTCCAAGCATACGATTTTTATTTATATTCAATGCGTCATCCAAGTTTTCCCATGATTCATTTCATACATTCAATACCAACACAAATCCAATAAGTTCTTGATATTAACTTATAATTTCGCTTGCACGATCCATTCGATTTCAAGTAATTCTACCGACAATTCTTCAATTTCCATCATTTGTTCCTATTACGTTGAACACCAACTCTTGTAAGGCCCATATCTCAAAACTATGTCCTAATTCTAACTATTACTGCCTCAGCCCTGAAGTCTTATCCAGCTAAGTTCTAAGGTTGATCATGTCACGCCTCGGTCCCGCAGGGCCGTTCGTCCTCGCTTTGGTCCCTACGGAACCGATCGTCCTCGCACGGGCGTGATGCCGTGCAAGCCTAAGGTGCGCTTGCACAAGGCCAAAGCTTTGACACAAGGGCAAGTAAGCTATTCAATATCTGAAGCAGCGGCACATAATATTGCAGAAAAGTGAAGAACACAATGGCATATGAAAATAGGCTCTTTTATTGATATTCACAAATGTTACAAGCGGCACATGGCCGAGGTTACAATTCGCTCAAGCACTCTTCTCTCGATTACAATGATACCGTTCCATACATTATGTCCTTCTATACAAAAGCAGCTCAAAGTAGGCACAATCTCGATGCGGCTCGAGGCATCGACTCCAGATTTCCGGTTCCTTGGGATGAGGCACGGCTATCGCTTCCTGGATGAACGAACACCTGAGAACAAGCAAACTGTTGATGGGTCAGCACTTTATGCAAGTACTGGTGAGATAAAACAACTGAACAGAAGCTACACCCCCTGAAACCCACACTAAGTAATCATGTGGCAAAATATTGCATTACTAGTGATCTTGCTACTTTTACCTAAGTTCATTTCATGCAGCTCTAGCAGAGTCATATTACATCTTTTGAAACATAACTTTAAAACAGTTTTGCATACTCGATACTCAAGCATCCAAGCAACGCCCCAATCTCCCGCAAGCTCAATTATCCCCGCTGAACGTGAATCACCACATTACAGCTCTCCCGCAGGACAATCGTTCTCATCGGGACGTGCGCAACATGCATTGTGTATCATAATCTAACTCTTTTTGGGGCAAAGCTTATTTAGCAGACTGAGCATATCGAATTGAGGCAAACATATCAAGTGGACTGTCATATCTTCAAGCATTTAAGGCAACATATCTATATACATGAAGTACTAACAGAAACTCAACAGTGCAGACTAGATGAATAAGCAGGCTTATGTATAAACTCATATTATTTCTTACCCACGGTCGAGCGGTTATCCCTGCAGCAGACACACAAGTTAGCAACAATTTGCATAACATAAAGTATACAGTTCTCTAGTTTCCTGTTCGTCCCTGCATCAAACAGTTAGGTATGTAAGAAGGCTAGCCTAGCATGCGCCCTAACTACATGATGGTCCCCTCCACGGGATTAGCAGTTGGGACGTACAAGCCCATCATACTAATAGACGAGTCGCGGCTACCCTCCCGTAAGTAAGGTGTGTTAAGCCTCAGGGTATCTAGATCTCTCCTAGGCCGAACGATCCCAGTGCCCCAGGAACGCCCGAGAGATAACCTTGTGCACAAGTTGTCCTGACCAAATGCATGAATGCAAGCCCTATCAGAAAAATATGCTATCATGCAACTGATGAACCAAGCACACAAGTCTATCTCTTTTCTCATTCCTCAAGCTCAAGTCCAGATAGCCGAAGCTCATTGTCTTTATGCACATTGCCTAATAGCCACACCTGTTAAGCCTCGAGGTGGACTATTAGTCTAGATTCACAAGTTTACGCTATTCTCCAAGTTTGTCTTTTCACAAGCCAGCTATAACACATATTCAAGCAAGCTAACTCTTAAACATGTAACAAGCAAGAACAGTTCTTATAACTCTAGCATGCAAATTCTATCTCTTGTGGACAAGCATTCTAGTATTCCAGTCTAGCATACGATATAAGTGCAAGCAATCCTTTTTACTCTTGTTATTAGCATGGCAAGGTTCTATCTCGTTTCAGACAAGCATTCTAGTTCTCTTATTAGGCAAGCAAGCAGATTCGTTTTAATGACAAGCTATGTGAGTTCTCTTATTAACATACTGAGTCGGTTCTATCTTTCTTCTTATGAAACAATCTTATTAAGCAACAAGCATTCAAAAACTCAGATTCATTATTAAGTCGTGCAAGAATCAGAGAATGCAGTTCTGCCCACTCACTTTGATTAATCGGTCGGGAACTCCCCGAGAAGACTTCCGTTCGAGCAAGCAAGGCGAATCACTTGTACATAGCATCGTCGCAGAGCGGGGCGCTACATACTTACCCACCAACAAAGAGTTTCGTCCTCGAAACTCAAGGAGAAACTCACGATAACACAGAGCAGCGATAGTCCTCATCCCTCACCTTCCTTAATCAAAACTCAGCAAATCCAGAAATCACAAATCACTTCTCAAGCAATGAAAACAAATCCAGAAAACTTTTTGCGCGCATCTTTGAGAATATCTATGGACTTATTGTATGGAACGTTCATTGCAGCACAACACAACTCAGAGTCCAAGGCAACGGAATAGGCAAAGAATCGAGTCGCTCTGATACCATTCTGTCATGCCCCGGTCCCGCAGGGCCGTTCGTCCTCGCTTTGGTCCCTACGGAACCGATCGTCCTCGCACGTGCGTGATGCCGTGCAAGCCTAAGGTGCGCTTGCACAAGGCCAAAGCTTTGAAATAAGGGCAAGTAAGCTATTCAATATCTGAAGCAGCGGTACATAATATTGCAGAAAAGTGAAGAACACAATGGCATATGAAAATAGGCTCTTTTATTGATATTCACAAATGTTACAAGCGGCACATGGCCGAGGTTACAATTCGCTCAAGCACTCTTCTCTCGATTACAATGATACCGTTCCATACATTATATCCTTCTATACAAAAGCAGCTCAAAGTAGGCACAATCTCGATGCGGCTCGAGGCATCGACTCCAGATTTCCGGTTCCTTGGGATGAGGCACGGCTATCGCTTCCTGGACGAACGAGCACCTGAGAACAAGCAAACTGTTGATGGGTCAGCACTTTATGCAAGTACTGGTGAGATAAAACAACTGAACAGAAGCTACACCCCCTGAAACCCACACTAAGTAATCATGTGGCAAAATATTGCATTACTAGTGATCTTGCTACTTTTACCTAAGTTTATTTCATGCAGCTCTAGCAGAGTCATATTACATCTTTTGAAACATAACTTTAAAATAGTTTTGCATACTCGATACTCAAGCATCCAAGCAACGCCCCAATCTCCCGCAAGCTCAATTGTCCCCGCTGAACGTGAATCACCACATTACAGCTCTCCCGCAGGACAATCGTTCTCATCGGGACGTGCGCAACATGCATTGTGTATCATAATCTAACTCTTTTTGGGGCAAAGCTTATTTAGCAGACTGAGCATATCGAATTGAGGCAAACATATCAAGTGGACTGTCATATCTTCAAGCATTTAAGGCAACATATCTATATACATGAAGTACTAACAGAAACTCAATGGTGCAGACTAGATGAATAAGCAGGCTTATGTATAAACTCATATTATTTCTAACCCATGATCGAGCGGTTATCCCTGCAGCAGACACATAAGTTAGCAACAATTTGCATAACATAAAGTATACAATTCTCTAGTTTCCTGTTCGTCCCTGCATCAAACAGTTAGGTATGCAAGAAGGCTAGCCTAGCATGCGCCCTAACTACATGATGGTCCCCTCCACGGGATTAGCAGTTGGGACGTACAAGCCCATCATACTAATAGACGAGTCGCGGCTACCCTCCCGTAAGTAAGGTGTGTTAAGCCTCAGGGTATCTAGATCTCTCCTAGGCCGAACGATCCCAGTGCCCTAGGAACGCCCGAGAGATAACCTTGTGCACAAGTTGTCCTGACCAAATGCATGAATGCAAGTCCTATCAGAAAAATATGCTATCATACAACTGATGAACCAAGCACACAAGTCTATCTCTTTTCTCATTCCTCAAGCTCAAGTCCAGATAGCCGAAGCTCATTGTCTTTATGCACATTGCCTAATAGCCACACCTGTTAAGCCTCGAGGTGGACTATTAGTCTAGATTCACAAGTTCACGCTATTCTCCAAGTTTATCTTTTCACAAGCCAACTATAACACATATTCAAGCAAGCTAACTCTTAAACAAGTAACAAGCAAGAACAGTTCTTATAACTCTAGCATGCAAATTCTATCTCTTGTGGACAAGCATTCTAGTATTCCAGTCTAGCATACGATATAAGTGCAAGCAATCCTTTTTACTCTTGTTATTAGCATGGCAAGGTTCTATCTCGTTTCAGACAAGCATTCTAGTTCTCTTATTAGGCAAGCAAGCAGATTCGTTTTAATGACAAGCTATGTGAGTTCTCTTATTAACATACTGAGTCGGTTCTATCTTTCTTCTTATGAAACAATCTTATTAAGCAACAAGCATTCAAAAACTCAGATTCATTATTAAGTCGTGCAAGAATCAGAGAATGCAGTTCTGCCCACTCACTTTGATTAATCGGTCGGGAACTCCCCGAGAAGACTTTCGTTCGAGCAAGCAAGGCGAATCACTTGTACATAGCGTCGTCGCAGAGCGGGGTGCTACAGATCACACCAACTCAAATCTCGTCAAGAGGTCGTCTGCCTAACCACTAGGTCAGCTCACCAGGACATAGTTACAATCATGATCACCATCCATAATATGCAAATCCAAAGTACTACGTGTAAACTCCCTCGACCAGATTTCAGTATTTTAATATTATTTTTAGTTAATTAGAATTAGTGTAACTTTTTAAAAATTTATTTATTAATATATTCTATTGATTGTGCACCTGTTTGTTACACAATAAATTAGGGCACCACACTAGCTGTTAACCCTAAACTAATTTCACATCCCTGCCCTAGACTTGCTAGACTACATTTTCTGTATTTTTAGCAACTCCCAAAAACCTCGTTTTGTGCTTCGTTTTAGTCGCACAAATATCGTTACAAACGTACGTATTTAATTCCTATTTAATTTTCTGCTCTTTACCAACCTCTGTACCCTAGAGATTTGAGGACCAGTAGGCACCTGTTTTGCCCAACCAAAAATACGATAATATTCTACACTAATTGTATTACAATTATCGTATTGACACCGTAAAAAAATTATGACCCTAACTGTCCCTAAATAATTAGTGAACACCGTGCGCAGTATTTATTAAATAATAAATACGGTGACCCGTATCACCTGCAGAATCAGACCCTGACCCTGCCCAGGCTCATCCCCACAGCCCAGGACAATTCTCCAGCATTTTCCCTCAATTCTGTGAATTTTAGTAATTTTTAGAACCAGGTGATTTTCCAGACAAATTGCATAATTGCGCAATTTCCTAATTTTTGGACTTTTATGCAAATTGTGAAAAGATTAGGGTTTTTATGCAAAATTGCATGCTAGGTGGCACAATCCTATTGGCTAGGCAATAGGTGTGTGGAACCCACCCCTAAATATCCTGAAATATCAGGATAAAAATATACCAAAATATCTTTAAAATTGAATTACTAAAATACCCCTCACATTTCAATTAATACCCAACATGTCCTAAAAACCTAATCCTATTTAAACCCTACCCAGCCCCCTTTCCCGACCACACCCCACCGTCCCTCCGACCACCCTCCGGCCACCGAACCACCGCCGACCACCTCGCCGCGTCCCTCCCCTTCCCTCCGACCACTGCCACCACCCGACGGCCGCCGCCTCCGCCTCCAGCAACGGCCGCAGAACCAACCCCCCAACACTGCCACAGCAGCTCCCCGACCTCCGACCGCCCACCACCGCCTCCCTAGCCCTCGCCGACCACCGCCACCACCTCCACTCGCTCCGCCTCGACCTCCCCTACCAATCCACCACCATCCCGCGGCCCCACGACGGCCTCCGCCGCCGGCAACTCCCCCGCAACCCCCACCGCCTCACCGCACAGCAACTCCCCTCCCCCACTCCGACAGACCCCCACCGCCACTCCGGCCACCCCCGACCTCCGCCACCATCACCAACCTCACCGCCACACCACCCTCCAACGGTTCCCCACCCTGCCCGGCCACCTCCGCCACTCCCTCGCCGCCGGCAGCCCCCGCGAGTTGCTGTTACTGCTGCTGCTGCTAGGAGCTACTGCTACTGCCGTTGCTCCTCCGGCCGGCCGCCGGCGACTCCGTCGCCGTGCTTCCGCCGACGGCAAGCCCAGTGGGCCCCCTGACAGTAGGTATACCCCCCTAGTATTTATACGTATATTGGTATTATTTTATATATGTATATATGTATATATATACTTATATATATATGTTATATATATATTAATATATACTGATATATTAATTATACTGTATAAATACAGTATAATTATACTAAATATATATTGTATTATTATATATCTAATTGAGTATTAATATATATATATTTATCTATAAATATATGTATATTTTTATACATATATTGTTTTATAATTAAGTTATTTTATATTTATATATATATTGTATATTATATTTACATTAAAAATATATATACAATATATAAATATTCATTATGTATTTTCATTATTTAAAAATATACTTATTTCATTGCTATTTTTGTTATATATATATTATATATATATATATATGTATATATATATATATATTTGCTTTGCTATTTCTGTTATTATATATTATATATATATATATATGTAATACATATAAATATATGTATATGTATATATATTCTATATGTATATTGTATATTATATCATAGTACTAGTTATACAGTACCTAAATATTATATTTATACTATATATTTATTATAATACAGTATATATACGTATTCAAAATTTCTGCATTTTTCTTTCTTTTATATATATGTAAATATATATAATTGTATATAATTCCTGCACTGTCTTTTATTTTATATCAGTGGATAAAACCCTGCTATTATATATTATTATATTTATCAGTGGTCACATATAGACCCTGACAATAATTATATTATAAATACTGTATATAACAGTGGTCACCTATAGACCCTGGTATTATTGCTGGATATTACAGCATTTATATTTGTATTTAAATTCCTGCAAATGTCATTTTCTTTTTATATATATATTATATCTATATATATATATACTATACAGTACATAGATATATACGTATTTAATTTCTGCCCTGTCATTTCAATTTATTATATCAGTGGATACACCCTGATAAATACTATATTATATATCTGCAGCAGTGGATATACCCTGTTATTATTATAATACCTGCATTTGTCTGTTCTTCATATACTATATATATTATATCTATATATATACATACTATATATAGATCTATATTATATATGTGTATATAAGTATATATATATACTTTATATTACAGACTTGATATTTACGAACCCTGTCTGTTTTAAACAGAAACCACCTTCAGCACAGCCAGTGACCCCTTGTCACTAGCACCTTCAAACCTGACTGCGAGATCAGGTTATCAACACTATCAGGGAGTAGGCAAGTATACCTTGCCAAGTACTGTTTAAATTCTCAATATTGTTATATGCTCTTATTTCTGTATTTCATATACCATGATTACCTGAGACTGCCTTGGGTACAGTCAGTTGATTATAGACAATTAAAATCATATTACAGACTCCCAATAATTATGAGAGTATAATAATATTCTCCTAGACCTATCACGGGAACACGCAACATGGTTGCAATGCATATTGGGATGCGAGCTGCGTATTTGATTTGCTACCAATACGTGTGACCCGCATCACGGATTAGAATAAATTAAGGAAATGTACGACTTGACATTTAGTTACATTGGGCGGGGAGAACGACTAAAATACGTATGGGACACCCACCTCTATACCATGTGCCGCACTCGACGGAGTGATACGGATGATATAGATATGTATTCATGTGACCATTCTCATCGTAGATGGAAAATTGTATAGTGCCCTTGAACGGGGGCATATGTGGCATATACTAGCCTGTCACTACAGATTGGTGAATTACGTCAGCATATGTCTAGCCACACATTTCCCATACGTATTAGGTTGTCTCAAATTGCATTTCACATAGATGGTTAGCACCCTGTATTTATTTTATTCAGTAATTTCTATTCAGTATTTACATACTTGGCATGTTATTTTCTTGTATCTTGTTACGTCCCTCTGAGGACCTGGTTCCCTGACCAGGTTTAGTTGAGATACTCCACCCCACAGTATCTGGACCTGGACAGGAGTCTGGACATGCCCTTGAGATGGAGTTAGAAGAGATGCCGTCAGAGTCTACCTGAGTACCCCTGGAGATGGAGCTGCATATTTTGAGGATGGCATGCTAGTTTATCTTATTTCACTTCTGCTACTTTTTGTAGTGGGATTGTTCCCACCTGACTTTATCTGGGTTGTAAATGACATTTCGGTTATAGCATCTTTATATTCAGCACTTTCCCTGTTATTCTTGTGGATGAGATAGATTTATCTGTATTTAGACTTGTAGTATTTTAGTACAGCGTAGCACATCACTTTGGGTCCATTAAATTGGGTAATCCCTTAGTGACGTGTCAGCTGGCCAGTGACACGTGGCCTAGTTCCGTATATTTTTGGGACTGGGGCGTGACACTACGCTCACCCAGAACTAAGGTAAAACCATGGTTCGTTCGTTCGGGGTTTTCTACCCAAGCTTGCATCACTCAGAATTCTAACACCAAGGATAGATTATCCTACCCAAACAATATATCTCAATCCAGGTATATGAGTCCATTTAGCAAAGTCGTTCTAAGGTAAAATCTATTGCAATACAATCCTTGATGCATCATGTGATATCACATGTTAAACCTATCAATTTGCCTAGTCTATCTCCTCAGAAGTAAGCAATTCGCTCAAGTCTACTTATCCATCAATCCAAGTCAAGTTCACCAAGTCCCGATTCAAATCTCTAAACCATAATTCTCATATCATATTCTCCAAATCGTTCGACATAATTCACGCATTCGTTCACGAAACCATCAAGCACTACTTGCATCAATTTTAAGCTAACTTATCCTCAATTTTGATTCATTCTCCAACCATATACTAGAGTATTCCACAAAATTCATCAAGTTATCCTTTGTTATGCGTTCATGTCATCCGAGTCATAATTTATATCAATTCTCTTCCTAAACATAAATCACGTTGCATTGATCTAAGGTCTGTCTTCAAGCATTCATTATCTCAAGTTTGTGTTGATTACAAATCTATCATTCTTCAACTAGAGAATCCTAGAGCCCATATCTACCAATCTTTATTGTGTTCTATTTCATCAAGCTTGTCAATATAACCATCAAAAATTCCTTTACACAATATTGCATCATTCAACTGATTATTAATATCTAAGTTACACACAAGATCAATTCTTTATCATTATTTGTGTACCACCCAACCAACTTGATTCTCATTTCTAACATCAAATTTGATTCATCAATCCTTTTGAATTATTGTATATCGTCCAATCTGAATTCTCTTGCGCGCTAACTCTTTCTCGCGCTATCACTTGATTAAACTGTCTTTCGATCGCACTAGTTTTATTCACATCCAATCATATTCACTTGTAGCTACATTCGAGTTTCGTATACCGCTTAGTCTGGATGGTGCACACATTCGAGGTATCCCCCAAGTATATGCATTTCAATCAGGCTTAGCGATAGTAAAGTTGGTTCAAGTTCAGCATATCGTTGAGTCTGGATCATACACATATTTAAGACACTCCCAAAATGCATGCTTTTCAACCAGCTTAGGTATAGCAAGTTTGTCAAGCTACGGTGAAGGCACCACAAATTCTATGAAACTTTCAATCCATGATACGAGGTCCATCTATTTGATTCCATCCTCAAGTATCACATAATCCCTAATGATTTCTTATTCTTCCTCGACCAAGTCATTCGTTTCAAATCTTTATCCGACATCTTCCCAACTTTTACACATTTTTTATAAAATCGTTTGAGTAATTCTTGCACGAGATACATGATATCGATCTTAATAGGCTACACAGGTTTTAGGGCTTTGTACTGGTCTTTTGCATACTTTGCGTTGCTGACCGGCTCGTTACTATCCCAAAATCCATGATCCAAAGAACGTTCCTCAAAGCTTTCCTATACACCACTTAGGTTCAAGCCACACAAATTTTTTTGA
The DNA here is from genome assembly GCA_036927795.1 of Iris macrosiphon. Classification (NCBI taxonomy): domain Eukaryota; kingdom Viridiplantae; phylum Streptophyta; class Magnoliopsida; order Asparagales; family Iridaceae; genus Iris; species Iris macrosiphon. Next base: position 249,936,863 of record JAYESA010000004.1, read on the forward strand.
AACCATGTTCGCATCGCTAAACATCCAACCTATGCATTCTTTAAAATCCAAGCACAATCCTCTATTTTATATCAACGGTATTATCTATCCAAAAATTACCTTCATTGATAGGCATCTCTCAATTTTGTGATTTGAATCCAACTTATCTCATCCAAACGATATTCTAATCTCGCACACAATATGCTAGCACAAAATAAGTCAAGTATGTAACACCCATTTCTCAGCCCACAAAGTCTTTTGTATAGCTGTCCTGCTCAAGCAAAATACCCACATAAGATCCATTCAACTAGCTAGACCTATTGTATAGAATATCCCGAGGAACATTGAGAGAGAGCGTCTAACAGATTACCCAAGAACGAAGTTTTAAGTAGAGAAAATTGATATGAGACCAAGGATGTAAAACCGACGCTTTGATACCAATATGTCACACCCCTACCCCAGAGGGCCGGACGTCCTCGCATGGGCGTGATGCCGCATGAGCCTAAGTTGCGTTCGCGCAAGGCCAAGCATAGAACGAGAGGTAAGATAACAAGTTCGCAAGGTCGATATAACAGAAGCATAGAACGAACACAAGTATGATAAAAAAACTAGCTCTTTATTGATTCAGAATAAGTATTACAAGCGGCACAAGGCCGAGATTACAAGTTGCTCAAGGTCTCTCTCTCTCTCTCAACAATAAAGGCGTGTCAAGTGGCTTACATCAAGGATTGATACATAGGCGATATTCTAACATTATGTCATGTATATGTCTTTAGCTCCGGACGTAACACTCCAAGACTCCAGAGCGAACTCCACGCCTTAACGCGCGCGAGGGGACACTCTGCACCGAATGAGGGTCTACCGTACCCTGCACACAATCTGGTGGGTTATCAGTATATTGAATGCACTGGTGGGGAGGCTTCTTGCCCGCTCAATAAATCCAACGCGTTCAATTAGTTATGTGCACTCTTTCATTGTTGTCTTTCTAGTCTTTCATTAACATCAGTTTCATGGAAAAGATATAAAGTCTAACTTGTGTGGCAGTGCGCCGTGCGATATAGAGTAATACGACGAGACTTACAAACTTACCATCTGTCCTACACTGTCTAAAGATAAAAACAAGTTAAACTAAGCACAAATATATATATATATAATGAAATCCACGGAAGTCGCATAAGAAAACACAAGTGTCACGGGCATGATTCTGACTCAATTGCACGAGTTACACGGATTATCCAGAAGTGTTGCAGAAGATTATTCAAGTGCTCAAATAGGTTACAAATGTGTATAGATGTTTTATAATAATAATGATCAGGTATTCCAGGTAACTAGGTGCAATGCAATGACTTGCACGCTGATTGCCGCTAAGCGAGATGACTTATCTATATGAACAAGAGTCGCTGGCATAGCCATAAAGGACGAGTTATAGTCTTTAGGCGATATTAGATACGTGAGGTAAGAGTCGTTACATGCCACCTTCACCCGGGATGGGAATGGGTACAATGCCAGGGTCAAGGGCGTTCACTCAACGTAAAAAACATGAGGAGTTACACTCCATCAGCCCACTAACATGCGACTAGTAGTCTTAGAGAGAGAATGGTACGAGGAACACGAAATGCTACATGTCATCCTGCTCGCACATGATTAAGACTGAGAGAGATTTCGTCCGGATCAAATCTGTCCCAGTGCCCCGGAGACCATTCGCGGAACGAGATTCGAAAAACTCCCTTGTGCAGCAAGTTTTCTGTGACTATGTAAGTCTTGGGTCTTCCAGATTCACGACATGACATAATAATTCTTGATTCTCGTTCTGAAAAAGTATTGCTCTACTAGCTTTGATTCTTTCTTTACTTGACATGATGCAATCTCTTAGTTCGAGAAATACCTTGGCGACCTAACGGACCTGAATACTTTCAGGTTCATACTTATACAGAATGACTATTTGATAGTCTTCTGGCTAGATTAGATGAAATCAAGACAAGATAGTGTTATTGGGTCGTGGTATGCATTTAAGTAACGAGCATAGCAAATATGTAAAGCAGCTAAGCATTGGAACAATATGAATATAACTTTAAGAAAATATACGGCATAACCTTACTTGAAAACATAAGCAATTTCGCTAACACGGGTCTAAGGAATAGGGCGAGGAACCCACATTATACCAAGTTTCATTTCCATGTTCTAATACAAGCAATACAAGATAGAATTATTCCTTTGGCTAGGTACGTTGTATTCTTATTAGCATACAAAGGGTTATCGCCTAGCGATCTAGCATGTATATCCAAATTATTAGGTGTGCTGGCCAAACAAATATAGGTTCATCGTAGCCACCCACCTGAACAAGGGCTTGCCTCGGCCAAGCGAAACACCGAGTGAACTGCTGAAACTCCAAGTCCAAGTGTCGATATGCCGTTTGAGTCATCTTGCAGAACTGAGCAAAGTGGGCTGTTACTGACCAAACTCAGCAAACCACTTCTCAGTGAGTATCCCAGACATTAGTTCACGTCCATATTACCTCTGAACTACTGTCCTAATATTTTTTTCGGCTTAGTTTGTCATGTCCATATTACCTCTGAGCAAACCTTCCGGGTTTGGCTATCAATTATCATGTCCACATTTACCTCTGATATTGGTTATCATCTTAACTTATCACATATACTTAACTATGAGTACTCCAGTGGTGTTAAGTCCACAAAATCGGACACGTCCATATTACCTCTGGCAGAGCTTGTCTCAAACCTATTACTTGCACTCAGGTGCGCAAGAAGTAATGGGTCCACAAAACCAATCACGTCCATATTACCTCTGATAGGGTTTCGTCTCGAACTTATTACTTGTACTCCAGTACGCAAGAAGTAATAGGTCCACCAAAGATCCTCCAGTGGGATGTCCTCAATGGAAGCAAACGGTTCACATCCATATTACCTCTGAACTATGAGCTGCACATGTTCCCCATCCAAAGAAAACAGCTACGTGCATATTACCTCTAGCTCGTTTCATTTTCCTTCCAAAAAAATACCAGGATTGTACATAACCTCTTGGTATGACTATCGATTAGCTCACGTCCACGTTGCCTCTGATTTATCATCCTCACATCCTCCCCGGTAGTGTAGAAGCATGAAAATACGCTGGATAGCTCTACGCAATATGGTGATGCAGGGCAACATAAGCAGGGGACCTCAAGGCCATCAAGCGTACAAGCTCAAAGGACCATCCGTGTAAGTACAGTACGTCCAGGCCGCTCCAGCATAAACAGGGTTCTTCATCGCCTTCGTGGCGTAAAACTCAGCCGATCTCAAAGCAGCGTTAAAGCGTACGAGGAACGCTTCGTCTTCCCCGAAATGAACCTGTCAAGTCACGCAGTGAACCTGACCTCTGACTCCTGACAAAAAGTGCTGCACGGCTACCCAGACGACGGCTGGAAACGAGGACAGACCCCTCGGGACGCGCACCACAGTATGATGCGGATCTCTGCATTTAATGCAGAGGATTTGGTTAAAATATCACCGAACCGTCATTTACTGACGTCCCCTCAGCATAAACTGCTCTTTCGCGTATAAGGGGATACGCTGCCTTGTTTTACACAGGCAAACATGAGCCATTTTATGCTCCGCAGTAGACAAACCGCCTGCCACGTCAAAAGTTGCACTTTGTACGGGGCTCGAGGCACGTCTCTACGTCTAATTGCACAGAGCGGTGACAGTTTCTCTCAAGGCACGTCTCTGCGACGGGTGCACAGAAGGGCTGCAGACCTTCAAAAATATGCCTCCGCATTTAATGCACAAGATGGTGGCAAATCTCTGCAAAAGATTTGATTATATCTTCAAAATCCGTAATTCCGGCTAAGACGTCCACATCAGCACTTTGGCACGGTACGCAGCGGCTTCTACGCCCATTCAAGATCTGTGCTCATTCGGCTTCAAACGCCCACTCAGTCTCTACGACCATTCGGCTTCAAACGTCCACTCAGTCTCTACGACCATTAAACTTCAAACGCCCGCTCAGTCTCTATGACCATTCGGCTTCTACGCCTACTCGGCTTCTATGCCCATTCGGCTTCTACGCCTACTCGGCTTCTATGCCTATGTTGGCTTCTACGCCAGGGTGACAGTCATTTGGCTTCTACGCCAACCTCTTCTACACAAGGGATACCTACCTACGTGGCTTCTATGCCGTGATCTTCGTAGCAGATATACGTATTTTGTCTCCTTAGTTGGACACGCGTCATATGCTCACTCAAAAGGTCATCTATACGCAGGCATTGGTTATTTTAACCGTTGTGTAAAAGGGTGCTGTACTTTTTACTCCTCGGTTTTTACACCGACGGAGTGGTCACTGTCACCAAAACTCTATAAATAGAGACCCCTATCAATGGGGAAAAAGGTCAAAAAACTTCAAACTTGATGATCCAACAGGGTCGAAACTTTGAAAGAAGGATCGAACAAGGTCGAACTTCCCAGAAAGATCAAACCGGAGGTCAAGAGAGAGAGAGAGAGAGTCCGGAGCTCAGGCAAAGAGTAGGGATCGACGACTTTGGCATCGTGTATCCACTCTCCTTTGCAATCTTTGAAGCTGCTACCTGTCTTCCTCGGCACTTCTTCAACATCGTGTGGTCCAAGGGCTAAAGTGATCGACTGCAGATCAGACACCTATAGCAATTTATACCCAGATTAAATAAATTGTACTCCCACATCCTCGTATAGGATTAAATTGTACAAGTTTATTTGTAAACCAAAGGGTACAGGTTTCGTATAAACCCCGTCATTGAAATACACTTTCATTCTTTCGTTTAATACAACAAACAAGATGGCGACTCTGCTGGGGACGTCTTTCTCTTCTGATGAGGAAGTAATTGCTCAACACGATGCGGTATCTGTAGGAACCATGAAGAAGACACTGGTCGTCCAATTCGACCAGTCTGCCTACGAAGACATGCTTCAAACCTGGGGTAGCTCTCACCCTCTCTCCGTCCAAGACAACAGGAAGCTGCGCAAGGTCTGGATGCCCAAGACCTCCTCTACCATTCCTGTGGACTCTCCAATCTCTCTGATCTCTCCGACCAATGGGGTTGTAGCATTGCTCCCTCCGTGCCTCGCACATAAAATTCAGTCTCCCGCTACGCGCGGTATAGACAAAACTTCGGGCAAAGCCTCAGCGCTAACCTAGAAGTATCCACTGCGCTCTACGCGTAGAAACCAGTCTCCCGCTACGCGCGGTACAGACAAAACTTTGGGCAAAGCCTCAGCGCTAACCCAGAAGTATCCACTGCGCTCTACGCGTAGAAACCAGTCTCCCACTACGCGTGGTACAGACAAAACTTCTGATGATGCCTCAGCACCAAATCGGAAGTACAAATCACGCTCCGTGCGCAAGACAACATCTGACCTCTACGGGGAACCAGATGAGCGTTGTGATCTCCGTAAGTGCAACGACAAGTCTGGGGGTAGTCTCCCTCGACAAAACCGAGCAACATCCAAAGCTGGGGGTAGAATTCCCTCAGAATCCGAAGATGATGCAACGATGACGATCTTCCCAGAAGACCATAGAACTCAAGCATCAGGAGCCCGAAGGCCAAAATGGACTTTCTCCTTCAATGAAGATGACATCAGTGAAATCTTCAATACGTTGATGAAGGAAAACAAACTTCAGCTACCCAACATCAGATACCCTGAGAGGGCTGGCAAAGACGATGACCCAGATTATTGTCTCTTTCATCAGTACATTCATCATCCTACAAAGGCGTGCTATGTACTAAAAAGGAGAATTCAGGAGTTGATCGATGCCAAGTTCATCACCTTGCATCTATAAACGAGGAGACGATCACTGCAAATTGGTTTCACTTTGAAGTGACAATTTGCTCCCTCAAGAAAATACCAGATGATGAATCTAAAAAGTTTCCCCAGTGGATTCTTCAGGTCCAACCCAGGAAGTTTGTCATGTTCATATTACCTCTGAACAAACCTTCTTGGTCTTGGCTATCGACTATCACATCGGTTGTCATCCCAACTTAACACCCGTACTTAACTCTAAGTACGTCAGTGGTGTTGAGTCCACAAAAACTGCCATGTCCATATTACCTCTGAGCAGATGTATGCCTCTATCCCCGATAGAGTCACAACCCAGGAAGTTTGTCATGTTCATATTACCTCTGAACAAACCTTCTTGGTCTTGGCTATCGACTATCACATCGGTTGTCATCCCAACTTAACACCCGTACTTAACTCTAAGTACGCCAATGGTGTTGAGTCCACAAAAACTGCCATATCGATATTACCTCTGAGCAGATGTATGCCTCTATCCCCGATAGAGTCACAACCCAGGAAGTTTGTCATGTTCATATTACCTCTGAACAAACCTTCTTGATCTTGGCTATCGACTATCACATCGATTGTCATCCCAACTTAACACCCGTACTTAACTCTAAGTACGCCAGTGGTGTTGAGTCCACAAAAACTGTCATGTCCATATTACCTCTGAGCAGATGTATGCCTCTATCCCCGATAGAGTCACAACCCAGGAAGTTTTTCATGTTCATATTATCTCTTAACAAACCTTCTTGGTCTTGGCTATCGATTATCATATCGGTTGTCATCTCAACTTAGCGCCCGTACTTAACTCTAAATATGCCAGTGGTGTTGAGTCCACAAAAACTGCCATGTCCATATTACCTCTGAGCAGATGTATGCCTCTATCCCCGATAGAGTCACAACCCAGGAAGTTTGTCATGTTCATATTACCTCTGAACAAACCTTCTTGGTCTTGGCTATCGATTATCGCATCGGTTGTCATCTCAACTTAGCGCCCGTACTTAACTCTACGTACGCCAGTGGTATTGAGTCCACAAAAACTGCCATGTCCATATTACCTCTGAGCAGATGTATGCCTCTATCCCCGATAGAGTCACAACTCAGAAAGTTTGTCATGTTCATATTACCTCTGAAAAAACCTTCTTGGTCTTGGCTATCGACTATCACATCGGTTGTCATCCCAACTTAACACCTGTACTTAACTCTAAGTACGCCAGTGGTGTTGAGTCCACAAAAACTGCCATGTCTATATTACCTCTGAGCAGATGTATGCCTCTATCCCCGATAGAGTCACAACCCAGGAAGTTTGTCATGTTCATATTACCTCTGAACAAACCTTCTTGGTCTTGGCTATCGACTATCACATCAGTTGTCATCCCAACTTAACACCCGTACTTAACTCTAAGTACGCCAGTGGTGTTGAGTCCACAAAAACTGCCATGCCCATATTACCTCTGAGCAGATATGCACCTCCATCCCTGATAGAATTGCATCCCAGAAGTTTGTCATGTTCATATTACCTCTGAACAAACCTCCCTGATCCGGCTATCGATTATCATGTCATATTATCTCTGATATCGGTTGTCATCTCAACTCAGCACCCGTACTTAACTCTAAGTACGCCAGTGGTGTTAAGTCCACAATACCTATCACATCCATACTACCTCTGATAGGGCTTATTTTGAACTTATTATTTGCACTTAATGTGCGCAGCAAATAATAGGTCCATTAAAAATCCCCCAGTGGGATGTCCTCAACAAATATGGTATCGTACTACGTCAGCCTATCACTCAGAGAAGACGGATAGTCAGCGAATTCGAAAAATTCTTCGCGCAAAGCAGTTTGGTGGTTTCTACGCTAAAGGAGCTTTCTACGCTCGACAGCAACAGATCTACGGTTTTACGCTCGCAAGCTATAAGTCTATGGTTTTTCGCCCGGATGCCTTTATGCTCGGTTATGCTCGAGAGGAAATAAACCTACGACTTTACGCTCAGCAGATACCAAATCGATGATCTCACGCTCGGTGGCGCTCAGTTTACGCTCAGAAGCAACAGATCCGCAAAACTTCACACTTGGAGAAATTTTCTTTTCAGAAGCTACAGATCTACAGTTCTACGCTAAAGGAGCTTTCTACGCTCGACAGCTACAAATCTACGGCTTTACGTTCGACGGCTACAAGTCAGGTTTTATGCCCAGATGCCTTTGTGCTCATTAGCTTTTATGCTCGAGAGGCTACAAACCTACGACTTCATGCTCAGGAACTACAAGTCTATGATTTCACGCTCGATGGTGTTTAGTTTATGCTCAGAAGCTGCAGACTAATGATTTCACGCTCCACGACTTCCCGCACATCTGAAGGATACGCCGGCCAGATCATGCGTACATCTGAACGGTCCTCAAAAGCAGTTCATGCTTCATTCAAAGCGTTCTAAATTCCGAAGAAATTTGAAAGCTTTGAAGGGGGTCTTGTAGAAGCATGAAAAATACGCTGGATAGCTCTATGCAACATGGTGATGCAGGGCAGCGTAAGCAGGGACCTCAAGGCCATCAAGCGTACAAGCAGAGCTTTCTCCGCTAAACACAACGTGAAGTACAAGCTCAAAGGACCATCCGCGTAAGTACAGTACGTCCAGGCCGCTCCAGCGTAAACAGGGTTCTTCATCGCCTTCATGGCATAAAACTCAGCCAATCTCAAAGCAGCGTTAAAGCGTACGAGGAATGCTTCGTCTTCCCCAAAATGAACCTGTCAAGTCACGCAGTGAACCTGACCTCTGACTCCTGACAAAAAGTGCTGCACGGCTACCCAGACGACGGCTGGAAACGAGGACAGACCCCTCGGGATGCGCACCACAGTATGATGCGGATCTCTGCATTTAATGCAGAGGATTTGGTTAAAATATCACCGAACCGTCATTTACTGACGTCCCCTCAGCATAAACTGCTCTTTCGCGTACAAGGGGATACGCTGCCTTATTTTACACAGGCAAACATGAGCTGTTTTACGCTCCACAGTAGACAAACCGCCTGCCACGTCAAAAGTTGCACTTCGTACGGGGCTCGAGGCACATCTCTACGTCTAATTGCACAAAGCGGTGACAGTTTCTCTCAAGGCACGTCTCTGCGACGGATGCACAGAAGGGCTGCAGACCTTCAAAAACACTCCTCCGTATTTAATGCACAAGATGGTGGCAAATCTCTGCAAGAGATTTGATTATATCTTCAAAATCCATAATTCCGGCTAAGACGTCCACATCAGCACTCTGACACGGTACGCAGCGGCTTTTACGCCCATTCAAGATCTGTGCTCATTCGGCTTCAAACGCCCACTCAGTCTCTACGACCATTCGGCTTCAAACGCCCACTCAGTCTCTACGACCATTCGGCTTCAAACGCCCGCTCAGTCTCTACGACCATTCGGCTTCTACGCCTACTCGACTTCTATGCCCATTCGGCTTCTACGCCTACTCGTCTTCTATGCCTATTTTGGCTTCTACGCCAGGGTGACAGTCATTTGGCTTCTACGCCAACCTCTTCTACACAAGGGATACCTACCTACGTGGCTTCTACGCCGTGATCTTCACAGCAGATATACGCGTTTTGTCCCCTTAGTTGGACACGCGTCACATGCTCACTCAAAAGGTCATCTATACGCAGGCATTGGTTATTTTAACCATTGTGTAAAAGGGTGCTGTACTTTCCATTCCTCGATTTTTACACCGACGGAGTGGTTACTGTCACCAAAACTCTATAAATAGAGACCCATATCAATGGGGAAAAAGGTCAAAAAACTTCAAACTTGAAGATCGAACAAGGTCGAAACTTTGAAAGAAGGATCGAACAAGGTCGAACTTCCCAAAAAGATCGAACCGGAGGTCAATAGAGAGAGAGAGAGAGAAAGAGAGAGAGAGAGTCCGGAGCTCAGGCAAATAGTAGGGATCGACGACTTTGGCATCGTGCATCCACTCTCCTTTGCAACATTCGAAGCTGCAACCTGTTTTCCATGACACTTCTTCAACATCGTGTGGTCCAAGGGCTAAAGTGATCGACTGCAGATCAGACACCTATAGCAATTTATACCCAAATTAAATAAATTGTACTCCCACATCCTCATATAGGATTAAATTATACAAGTTTGTTTGTAAACCAAAGGGCACGGGTTTCGTATAAACCCCGTCATTGAAATACACTTTCATTCTTTCGTTTAATACCACAAACAGGTAGGGTTTGCCATGTCCTTCTTATCTCTGAGCAAACCTCCATGCTTGATTATCGATTATCACGTTCATATTACCTATGATATCGATTATCGTCTAAACTTAGCACCCGTACTTAACGCTAAGTATGCCAGCGGTATTAAGTCCATAAAAGCTATCACGTCCATATCACCTCTGATAGAATTTCATTCCAAGTGTGCAAGAAGTAATAGGTCCACCTAAGTCCCCCAATGGGACATCCTAAACAAACTACGATGTTGAACTATGTCCATATTACCTCTAGTACAATATCCAAAGTCCACAACATACAACACGACAGATACAAGAAAAAAATTCTTAAAAATGAGACTTTATTGATTAATATTCAAGATTATGAGTACATATGAAGAAAATCCATTACATTCAAGGGGTTTTCATTTGTATTCAAGGTCATGAGTATGGAAACCTATTTTAAGGGTTTCCATGAAATCTCGCTGATACGAACCTTTTTTTTATTAGAGGTGCTTCTATGTGCTGTCGTTGCTAGTAACACAAGTCGAGCCCACAGCAGAACTCAATGCTTTTCGAATCATCCCTCTATAGTACAAACCTCGGTATATGAAAAAGAATCCATACTGATGGATAACAAGGGAGGAGCAGGAGCATGCGCTCTACAACTATATGGGAAGACCGAAGACATGAATGACAATTAATCCAAATTATGCCATCGACGCCGCAGTCCCCCGTCCGGTAGCAAGCCGCATAAAGGGGAGAAATGTAGCTAGCATGCTGTATAGACAAGGACAACTCTGCGCATGATACAGGACGTTCATCCTTATCTCCTGGATCAGTTCTTGGCAAATCGTCCTCTTCTTCTGGATCAGTTCTTTACGAGGAACCGCCACATAAGGTTGGTTTTTACCCCGAATAATGGGTGTTATGATATCCTTCCATGCTCCATCATGGACAACACGAGGGAGAACAAAGCATGCACAAGGAAAATATATGGCATTAGCAAACAAAGAAAAGTTTGATGTCCATGCGGCAGAACCTAGTCGACGCATGAGGTGCCTTCCATGCGGCAGAATTATGGTTGTCGCATGACCATGTCGAGCCCTCCATGCGGCAGAATTATGTCGCATGACCAGGTCAAGCATTCATCCATGAAGCAAAATAATAGTTATCGCATGACCAGGTTGAGCATTCATCCATGCGGCAGAGTCTTATCAGCCGCATGATGGTTACCCTACCATGCGACATACTCATGGGAAAAGCCTACGCATGTTCGCGATGATCTCTCATCCATATGGCAAGGTTGTGTAAAGATCATACGTGTGTTCTAGATGATTTCTCATCCACGCAGCGAGACTGTGTACTGGTGTCTCTGTGTCCATAGAAGCCCAACACGAAGAATGTGATACTCTCCTACCTCTAAGTAAATCATCGAAATTAGGTGGCCAAAGATCAAATTCGTCCTTGACAAACTCCTCGACGAGGAGAGCCACAGCCGTCGGTATCCTTTACAGGAAAGAAGAAACGAAGGAAAGAGATAAATTTCTCTATATCCTCCTGGCCGCCTATTTATAGGCTTCAAATCCGCGTGAAGAGATCGAGGCAATGGACCAAGCAGTTATAAGGATGAACCTGACGGCTCGATTTATAATATCCACTTTAATCTCCTTGGAAAATAATGCCTCGAGCCCCGTATCAAGAGGCGACATAGAATCCCAAAAGATCCGGTCAAAGATAGAGCTGAATATTCTCATTAATTTAATGATCTGACAGCCTGTCAGAGACAACTATGTAGCCATAAGACTATGCGGCATGACATTCATATGCGACAAATAGCCCTCGGCCATGATTCTTTCAAAGTGTTACAAACTTATTATTTTGAAAACTTTGAAGGGGGTCTTGTAGAAGCATAAAAAATTATGCAGGACGCATAAAGGTCATGCCCCCTCAAAAGAACAAAATAAGCCATAGAGGAGCTATATGTGGCATGAACAACCTAGACGCAGATGAGCCACATGCGGCCTGATCAACCTAGCCGTAGAGCCACCATATGCAGCCTGATCAACCAAAGATCTAGAAGCCACATAGTAAACTTTAAGAGAACTGAAGGACCATAGAGCATGGAGCCGCATAAGACTTCGTGACACAATATTCGATGTCTGTCAGACTTCCTGACACATCACTCATCACACTGAGATGCTTCGAGACTCGTGAGTACGACGGCTTAGAAAAAGATAAAAAGTCACATTAACTCATTGATGGCCTCGACGGACGTGTCATGCCACGTACTCACTCATATGCGGCTACATATCCATGCGGCCTTATCATTATGTGGCTAGAGTGTCCATCCAACCAAGGCTAGACGAGATCTCACATGCGACTATGTACCCATTCGTCCTCGTCATTATGCGGCCAGAATGTCCACCCGACCAAGGCCAAATGAGAGCACGTACGCTGCCACAATACCATATGACCAGAGTGTCCATCCGACCGAGGCCAAACGAGAGCACGTATGCGGCCTCATCATCATGCGGCCATAGTGTCCATCCGACCAAGGCCAAACGAGGGCACGTATGCGACCACAATGTCATGCGGCCAAAGTGTCCATACGACCGAGGCCAAACGAGAGCACATATGCGGCCTCGTCATTATACAGTCAGAGTGTCCATCCGACCAATGCCAAACGAGAGCATGTATGCGGCCACAATGCCATACGGCTAGAGTGTCCATCCGACTGAGGCCAAACGAGGGCACATCTATGACCACAATGCTATATGGCTATGATATTATGCGACTATCGACTTACAAGATCTTTCTATTCCATACGAAGCAGATTTCTCGTACAATCAGTGCTGACTACGTGTCCAGATGACCAAGTCACGCACACAACGGATTAAAAATAACCCCGATATCTCATCAACAGCGGATCCCAACCATTGTCTCGTGGCACCTGTAATGACCCATTCTGCATCAATGCAGATAGCCGATTCAAATGGCACAAGTGCGATGACCCGACCCGCCTTACTCTGCGAGAAGGCTTGCTTGGGGCAAAGAATTCAGACTTGGCCCTTTAGGAGTTCAAACTTAGACTTTGAAAGATATGCTCGAAGTATCGCTCGGCCTAGGCGAATCGTCGTTAAGGTGGATGGCTACGATGAACCTGTCTTTGCTTAGCCTGCATACCATAAAACCTGGACGATATATGTTAGTCGCTAGGTAAAACATCCTTGCATGCTAATAAAGAATATATTGCCCCTAGCTAAGAGAATAATCCCATCTTGTATTGCTTGTGTAGAACATAGACATGAAACTTGGATTATAGATGGTTCCTCATACTTTCCCTTAGACCATGCTAGTATAACGGATGATGTTTCTAGTAGAGCATGTCGCACATTTCTTATTATGCTTATGTTTTATACGGATGCAATGCTTGCCTGTGTTTTTGCTAACTAGTAGCCGTTCGTCTCGTTTTAATGCTTATTATAAAAGTTATCCCACGAATCGATGCACTTCAATTATTTATGGCTCACTCACTTAAGGCAGGAAGACTATCAAAATAGTTATTTTTTAGCTAAGTAATAGAAACATGAAAACGCTCACCAGGACGATTTCCCGTACCTAGAACTGCATAATGCAAGATTGAAGAGATAAAGAAATGATAAACAAGATTGAAAAGAAGATAGATTATATATGGGTATGTCGGGGACGTGTAACAGGGCTCCCTACCCACGCTACATGGAGCGCCACCAACCCAGTCGATAATCCAAGAATCGCTCAGGATGGCTTGTAGCGGGTAATGGCCTCTACAACCATCATCGTTACAAAGATAAAGAAAAGATAAAGAGAAAGAATAGATAAAATTAATAAAAGAATCGTAAATGGTCATGGACAAATCGTGCACGAGATATGTGGATTCCTTGAACGATCACCGGGGCATCAAGATCGTGTCGGCCTAGAAGGAATCATTGGGTATTTGCTCGACCAAATGGTTATAGGATGCTCTACCGGTTTTGGGTGACACAAATTTTGATAGAGGGCCCAAGGTATGGCATCATACACTTGGTACACACATCTATCTCAACGGTAGTCTCAGTTCTGAGAGAGACTAGTCCTGAATGGCTATGGCAGTGACCTTTATATAGATTAAGTTGGCTCGGTTCCGGCAATCTGCGTGCGAGTTATTGCATTAATTAAGAAATCTGAAACATATGTGTAATATGAGTATAACACCTCTGAACAGTCTAAGTATAAGATATCTGAGAAATCTGAGTAACATTCACATAGGTATTCAAGTAAAATTATGCGCCTCAGTCAGAACATGCCCATAGCATTCATGCTTGATTATGCAATCTTTGATTTCATTTTAAATATCAGTGATTGGTTTAACTTGGTTTTATCTTTTTTTAGGAAAAGACAAATGGTAAGTTGGTAAGTTTTGTTGTGTTTCTCTTATATCGCACGACGCACTGTCACACGGGTTAGGCTTTATATTATTGCCATAAAATTGATCCTAAGACAAGACAAGAAATACAACTTGATAAATTGTGCACAAAACTAATATAACATGTTTGGATTTGTCGAGCGGGCGAGAAGCCTCTCCACCAGTACATTCATGTACTGATAACCCACCAGATTGCTTGCAGGTTGCAGGAGAACCTCGTTCGGTGCGGAGTATCCCCTCGTGTGCGCTAAGGCATGGAGTTCTCTCTGGAGCCTTGGAGTATTGCTTCCGGAGATGAAGCACATATATAGGACATAATATTGGAACATCGCCTATGTATCATCCCAAGTTGTAAGTCACTTGGTATGCCCTTATTGTTAAAGAGAGAGAGAGAGATTGAGCGACTCGTAATCTCGGCCAAGCGCCACTTACAAAATTTCTTAATTATAAATAAAGAGCTTGTTTTTTTTCATACTTGTGTTCATTCAATGCTTTCTTTATGACAAATCTGTGAACTTATTACCAATCGCCTGTTCGGTTCTTATTCCGCTGCATTCAGACTATCTATGCGACTATGTGGCTTAGCTATTCCATCTTCTATTCGGATCATGGTCTTGCACGGGCACAGCTTGTGGTCTCGCGACATCACGTCCTAATGGAAATGATCGAGCTGTAGAAGCGCTGGCGTGCACAATGATTCACGCCTAGCGGGGACGGCCAATCCTACGGGAGATCGGAACTTGACATATTGGTACCAGAGCACGGTTTTACGTCATTGAACTTCGTATCGATTCTCTCAGTTTCGAAAGCTCGTTCATGGGTTATGTTACAGATGCTCTCTCTCAATGTTCCAACATGATATTAAATATAATATGTCTAAATATTTTTGAAAGTGCATGTGAATAATATGATTATATGAACGGAATAGTTATACGAAGGCCTTTGTGCCGACCAGTGTCAGACTTTATGGGAGTAGACTCATGCTAGAATTGCAAGTTATGTACGAACCCGAATACCTTTACGTAATTACCAATCGGGTTAGTGGGCGAGATAGAATATCGTTCGGATGGCTAACTATGCACACAACCTTTCAGATAAGTTGTGTTGAGTATCGCGAGTCAAGACCCTTGGTGCTATTGAGTTGCGAGCGAGATTAGAATATCATTTGGATAAGATAAGTCAGACTTAAAATGTCTATTGATAGAAACGTTATGGACTATTGCTAAGGCAAACCTAGGGAGTCATGCCTGGATTTTGTGACATAGTTTGTACGGTTATTCAGATCGATAAGTTATGACTCAAAATATAGTTTTTATGGAGGACTATCGATAGAGGTATATACAAGAATAATATTATCGAGGTGACACATAGGGATCGCACAGGATTTGCAAGGAACGAGTTGGATGGATTGATACGAATGCAATTGAGGATAAATTGGATGACTCGATTCCTGAGTGGTGTATACGACAGCTAAGGAACGAAAAAGCGATTTAAAGATTCGTAAAGTATAGCTCGAACCCTGAATGGTGCATCGATCATCTTAGAAATGTTCCAGCGAATCAAGAATTTTGGGATAACAAACGAGTCTAGCAGCAAACAGCGTGATTATACGAAGCCTTACTATAAGTAATGCCTAGCAAGTAAGCGAATTCGAAGGAATCTTATGATATTTTATTCGATCGAGTTAGAATGCATTGAGCAAATGATAAGGCTTATATCGGATAGAAATTCAGAGTGTTGAAATTAATATCTTGGTTGAGGAAACCTAGTAAATCGTACTAGCAATTTTGAATAGAATCAAATGAATTGAAACTTGAATTTGAGATAGAATAATCAAAGATGAGATCAGAGTTAGCGCGATGGAAGACAACACGCATGGAAAATTTAGGATTGAGTAGAATATCACTTGCTAAAATTTATCTTGAGTATAGATGTTGTGGTTCGGATTTGAGTAAGACTTGATATGATATCGATAAGTTGGAAGATATTATTGATTGATATAAGTTAGCTAATTTGTGGTTCAATGATTGAGATAGGTGATAACGGACTTAATCTTGATTTGGATAAACGATCTTGAATCTAGTTCGAAAAATAACACTTGACATCAGGCCCAACTGAGAAAGATTATCCCACGGGAGCTCTAACATGATAATTTTACGTCCAGTGGGAATGATCGAACTCACGGGAACATGTCCGATGATTATTCAGATAAACTTGATGCAATGGAACATAACGAAGGTGGATAGACTATGGCTTGAGAATTTTAACTGTGTTGTTGAGGAATGCTAGAAATAGACTACGGATTGATTGAACGGTAACGTTAAAGTTGGACAATTTGATTAGGCAAAAAAATGATCACGGCATGAACGATTATTAGATAAACATGACTTGGTGGATCAATATATAACTTGGATGAAATAAAGTATAACTATAAGGTATCTGTTCGTTGGATGATAACAGTAACATTTTACGTTCTTGTCTTGGGCGAGCGCAACTCCATGCTCCTACATGCATCAAGTCCGGATTAGGATAATTATCCCGCGGGAGCGTTGGCGTGATAATTTTACGTCCAACGAGGATGATTGAACTTGCGGGAGACCAGAGCATGACAATTGAAGGATCATCTTGACTTGTGGTTCGACACGTTAATACGAGTTTTAGGATACAATTGAATCAAAAGTGTTTCGAGAAGGAGTTATTCTAGAACGTGAAGTAAGTTATGCTTGATGGTTTTACGAACGAATACGTGAATAATGTTGGACGACTTAGGATTTATGATTGAGATCGAAGATTCAAAAATTAAATCATGACTTGGTGGTCTATACTTAGAAAATATTGGATATATGGTTCTATACAAAGATATTCGAGGAGATAGACTATGCGAGTCATTTGGTTTGACATACGACATGGATATATCGGGGATTCGGTAGAACGAACGTGTCTTAGGAATGACTTTGCTAAACGGACTCGGATCCTATGCAACGAACGTGTTAATTTGGATAGGATAATCTGTGCTCGATGTTTGAAAATCTGAGTTAAACGAGCTTGGGTAGAATATCCCGTATGAACGAACAATGGTTTGATCTTAAAAATTGGGGCGAGTATTGTGCAACGAATTTGCATGATGAGAATTGTGAACATGAACTATAGCTATGACTTTGTGAGTCGATCTAATGGTTAGGCAGACGACCCTATACCGAGTAAAAAATTTTGTGTGACCAACTTTAGAGTATTGTTTGAGCAAGCCATAGAATTGGGACAACAACTTAGAGTTAGGCTTGGGTCGATAAGTGTACAATGTATTGATATGAACAGAATGGATGATGGGACTTGTATGCTAGTCGGTAATTTGATAGATTGTGCTTGACGGTAGTAAAATTCTTGGTTTTGAATTGAATTGTATTGAAAATAACTTAGATTTTGATTGACCCCGCTTGAGGTATCATAGTGATCCATAAACGAGGACCCTTGAGATTTTTGCGAGTAGCTTGTCCGACTTCGCTACCGCTAAGTTTGGTTGAATGCATATATTTGAGGGATGCCTTGAACGTGTGCACGATCCAAGACTCAGTGATATGTTGAACTCGAGTGTAAAGACTTCGCTATCTCTAAGTTGGTTGACATACATATGTTTGGGAGACGCTTTGAATATGTGCACAATCCAGACTTATGATATGCTGATCTCGAATGCTAGTGCAAGTGAATATATTAGATTTACATGGATGAGTATAACGATTTGGATAAGAGGGCCTCAGCCTAAAATTATCGTACATAATAGATCTTGCCCTGTGTTAAGCGATATAAGTTTCGCACCAAGGCACAGTAGACACCGAGTCAGAGAATACGACGTTCGAGTATTATAGCCAGCTTGAATTGAGTGATAGAGTCATTCAATAAAATAGACCTAGGATGCTTGCGACACGAAGTGAGGATAACAAGTAGAAAGTTGTGTTTAAATGGGTCTAAGGATACGGAGTATTACATTTGAGTTAGAATCGATAGTGTGCGATAGAACAGTTTGCGCTCAGGAAGTCTCGAGGATGAGACTTATTCTGAGTGATGTATAATGTAACGACCCGTTCTGTATCAATGCGAATAGTAAATTCAAACAATACAAGTGTGACTACCCCACCCGCCTCGTTCTACGAAAAGGCTCGCTTGAGGCAAATAATTCAGACTTGGCCCTTCAGGAGTTCAAAATTAGACTTTTAAAGACGCGCTCGGAGTATCGTTCGGCTTAGGTAAATCATCGCTAAGGTGGGTGGCTACGATGAACCTGTCTTTGTTTAGCCTGCACACCATAAAATATTGATGATAAATGCTAGTCTCTAGGTGAATCACCCTTGCATGCTAATAAAGATATATCGCACCTAGCTAAGAGAATAATTCCATCTTGTATTGCTTGTGTAGAACATGGACATAAAACTTGGATTATAGATGGTTCCTCACACTGCCCCTTAGACCGTGCTAGCATAATGGATGATATTTCTAGTAGAGCATGTCACACGTTTCTTATTATGCTTATATTTTATCCTGATGTAATGCTTGCCTGCTTTTTGTGCAAACTATTATCCGTTTGTCTCGTTTCAATGCTCGCTATAAAATTTATCCCACGAATCAATGCACTTAACTTAATTATGGCTCACTCACTTGAGGCAGGAAGACTATCAAAATAGTTATTTCCGAGCCAAGTAATGGAAATATGGAAATGCTCGCCAGGGCAATTTTTTGTACCAGGAAGCGCATAATGCAAGATTGAAGAGATATAGAAATGATAAGCAAGATTGAAAAGAAGATAGATTATAGATGTCACGCCCCGATCTCCCGCAGGTAATCGGCCATCCCCACTGGGCGCGAATCATCACACCAGCGCTTCCGCAGGACAAACTTTCCCATCTATATGTGATATCGTACGAGCGTAAGCTACGCCCGTGCAAGGCCATGATCCGAATAGGCGGTAAAAGGTCTAAGCTATAGAGTCGCACAGATAGTTCGAGTGCAGCAGAATAAGAAACGCACAGGCAATCGGTAATAATTTCACAGAGTCGTCAATAGCGAAAGCATTGAATAACACAAGTATAGAAGTAAAACAAGCCCTTGATTTATATTGAACAAGTATTACAGGAAGTGCTAGGCCGAGAAAATAATTCGCTCAAGCCCTCTCTCTCAAAACGGTAAAAGTGTGCTAAGTGGCTACATTTGTGGAATGATACATAGTCGATGTTCCAATATTATGTCTTGTATATGTACTTCAGTTTCGGACGCAACGCTCCAAGGCTTCAGAGTCGACTCCACGTCTTAGCACGCACGAAGGGGATTTTTGTACCGAACGAGCTTCTCTCGCATCCTACAAATAATCTGGTGGGTTATCAGTACATAAATGCACTGGTGGGGAGGCTTCTTGCCCGCTCGACAAATCCAAACTTGTTATATAGGTTCCGTGCACCATCTATTAAGTTATCTTTCTATTCTTGCCTTAGGATCAGTTTCATGGCATAATAAATAGCCTAACTCGTGTGGCAGTACGCCGTGCAATATATAAGTAACACGGTGATACTTACCAACTTACCATCCATCATTTTCTGTCCAAGAAAAACCAAGTTAAACCAAGCAAGAGCATATATAATAAAATCTAGGGGCAATAGCATAAGCAAACACAAGTCTCGTGAGCGAGGTTCTATTTCAGGACCACGAGTTATACGGGTTATCAGGTACATTGCAGAAGATGTTCAAGTATTCAGTTATGTACATATATCTTTTACTCATATCCGTTCAGGTGTTTTAGATTACTGGATGCAATACAATGACTCGCACGCGGATTACCACTAAGCGATGATGACTTATCTATATGAACAGGAGTCGCTGGCATAGCCATAAAGGACGGTTGTAGTCAAGAACGAGAATGGTATGCTACTCAAGGAACGAGACGTCACATCCATTATGCCCAAAATAGGCGACTACTTAGTCTAAGAGCCAGAATGGCATGAAGGAAGGTTCGCAAGGCGCTACACGCCATCCTGCCCGAAACATGCAGACTAACAGATGTTCCGTCCGGATTGGATCGGCCCCAGTGCCCCGGAGACCGTCCGTAGGAACGGATTGAATACCTTGTGCACAAGTTGTCTACGACATTCAAGTCTTGGGTCTTAGATTCACGGGATTCATAACATTTTAATTTTTTATTCTTGTTCAGAACGAGTATGCTCCACGAGCTGTGATTCTTGCTTTACTTGACATGATTCTCGTTCTGAGTTAAACTTGACATGGTGCAATCCCCTAGTTCGGAGATGCCTTGGTGATCTAACGATCACAGATACTTTCAGGTTCATACTTGCACGAAACGACTATTAGATAGTCTTCCGGTGAATTGGATGAATGCAAAAAAAAAGATAGCATTTACTTGATTGTGGCATAAAATTATATGACAAGCATTGAAATAAGGCAAACAAGTACAAGTTACAACATAAGCAGGCAAGCAGGAAAGCATGTATTTATATGAAACACAAGCATTTACGTAAGTACGGGTCTAGGGTAGTGCGCGAAGTGCAACCGTATAGGGACATATTGAGCGACATAATCAATGGACGTCCAGTGTAAACAAGTGAAGCAGTGCACTACGGAGAGTATACAACGATCTACTCGAGGCATAGCGGGGTCTACTTGCACAAGGCAAATGTAGCATATGAGGGTCCATTTATAAGCAAAGTTTTATTTCCATGTTCTAACACAAGCAATACAAGATGGGATTATTTCTTAGCTAGGTGCGTTATATTCTTTATTAGCATACAAGGGGTAAATCACCTAGAGACTAGCATGTATCGTCTATATTTTAAGTGTGCTGGCTAAGGAAAGACAAATTTATCGTAGCCACCCAGCATATCGATGATTTGTCTCGGTCGAGCGATACTCCGAACGAGCCTTTGAAAGTCTAAGTCTGAACTCCTGAAGGGCCAAGTCTGGAAATCACTTGCCTCAAACAATTCTTCTCGCTGAGCAGAGCAGGATGGGTCATTGTACTTGCGCCAATTGAATCGGTTGTCCGCTTGAACAGAATGAGTCGTTATATTATACACCACTTAGAAAAAGTCTCGTCCTCGAGACTTTCTGAGCGCAAACTGGTCTAACGCAAACTATCAAAACTATCTCAAGCATAGTAATCGGTACCACTAGATCCGTTCGAACACAATTTCCTACTCGTCCTTATATCGTGGGCATGTATGCTGGGTCGATCTCATTGAATGACTCTATTATTCAATCCAAGATCAGACTTGGTCTCTACTGTGCCTTAGCGCGCAACATATATCGCCTAATATGGGGTATGTTACAATCCATCGTAAATGACGATCTAAGGCAGAGACAAACTTATCCAAGTCGTTATACTCGTCCATGCGAATCTAATATTATTAACTTGTACTAGCATTCGAGATCAGCATATCGCGAGTCTGGATCATGCACATATTCAAAGCGTCCCTCAAACATATGCATGTCAACCAACTTAGCGATAGCGAAGTCTTTACACTCGAGTTCAACATATCACTGGGCCTTGGATCGTGCATATGTTCAAGGCGTCCCTCAAACATATGCATTCAATCAAACTTAGCGATAGTGAAATCGGACAAGCTAATTGCGAAAATCGCAAGGGTTCTCGTCTTATGAATCACAAGGATACTTCCAACAGGGTCAACCGAAATCTAAGTTATTTCCATTCCAACTCAAACCAAGCATTGCACTATCGTTAAGTACGATCTATCCGATCAACCGACTAGCGTCAATGTCCTATCGTACATTCTGTTTGTGTCAAACATAGCACACACTTACTGTTCCAAGTCTAACTCTAAGTCTTTCTACCCCAGTTCTATGGCTTACTCAAGTAATACTCTAAAGTCGGTTACACAAGTTCTTTCACTTGGCACAAGGTCGTCTGCCTAATTACTATGTCTGCTCACAAGATCATAGGTACAAGTTCAAGCACACAATTTATCATGCAAATTCGTCGCATGATGCTCGCCCCAATTCTTAAGGTCAAACAATTATTCATTTTTACAAGATATTCTACCCAAGATCGTTTCACTCAAAATTTTAAACATGGAGCACAGATCATCCTACTCATATTAACACGTTCGCTGCACATGGTTCGAGCCCATTCAGTCAAATCTATGATATATCCAAGTTGTATGACAAGCCTAGCAATTCACGTAGTCTATCTCCTTCAAACATATTTAATATGATCTACTTGTCCACTATAAGTCTAGACCACCAAGCCATGATTTAATTCTAAATCTTTGATCACAATCATAAATCCAAGTCATCCAAAAAGATTCACGTATCCGTTCACGAAACTATCAAGCGTGATTTACTTCAGGTTCTAGACTAACTTATCCTTGAAATACTTCTGATTCACTTGCATTCCCAAATTTGTCTTATCGTGTAGAACCATAAGTCAAGACGATACATCAGTTGTCACACTCTGGTCTTCCGTAAGTTCGAACATCCTCGTTGGACATGAGATCACCACGCCAACACTCCCGCTGGATAATCGTCCTAATCTGGGCGTGACTCATGTACGGGCATAGAGTTACGCTCGCACAAGGCAAGAACGTCGAACATTAGGGTTATCATCGAAACGATCGAGACCATATCATTATACCTTGGTTTCATCCCAAAAAGTATATATATAAAATTCATCAAGTCATGTTCGTTCATGCCGTGATTATAATTCGTCTAGCAAAAGCATCCAACTTCAATGTTACCGTTTGATAAATCTATATTCTACTTATGGCATTCCTCAAACAACTAAGTTTCAAATATTCATGCCAAAGTCTATCCACTTTTGATACGTTCCATTCATCGAGTTCGTTTAGAATAATTATCGAACATGTTCTCGTGAGTTCGATCATCCCCGTCGGACGTGAAATTACCACGCCGGCGCTCCCGCAGGATAATCGTTCTCGCTCGGGACTGATTTCGAAGGTTATCTTTTCAAACTAGACTCAAAATCATTCTTTCAAACTACAAGTCTAATCTGTTATCGCTTATCTCTTTCATCGTACCATAATATTCCTTTCTCAGGCTAACTTCTATCACACAGTTTAGATATCTAATCTCATCCACAACAAGTAACAAAATCACAAAGAGACAAGTCCAGTCATAATAATATAAAATGATCTGTCCAACCAAAGAATATAAATAATGTCATGGGGAACAACCTGTAATCAAAATGGAAAGGAAAATAAATCCAAGTACAAATATCCAGAAGTCCTACAAGATCAAATATCCAAGAACACTAAGCATAATAAATAAATTGTGAGAATACTGTGTGCTCAAGAGAAGTTCTCTGGAACAACCTCGTCGTCTGCCACATATAAATCTCCAATAGTAGCACATGCCACGTAAACCTTGGGATAGCTCTCCTCGTCTATACCTGGGGACATAATCCGGATCCAGGTTCTCAGGGGACATAGCAAGATACAATAAACACTCAAGCCAAATAAAATATAGCAAGTAAATATAGACAGATCCTCAGGGCAAACTATGTAACCAGGTAAGTAAAATATAAATGAGAGCATCACTAGTACTCAGGCTGAGACCACTACAGGCTCTGTGTCGGGGAGCCCATATCAGCAAGTAGTATCATGACTCCAGTATATGTGCCAAAGATCTGAGACAGAGTCCAAGGCACCTCCAGTAGTATATATATAAATAATCAGCCTGTAGCCTGTGTGTCTCTCCCCACCCAATGTAACCTCATCTCTCATGTCAATAACACGTAAGATCATGACCTTTAGCTAGTACTACGAGTCATAATAATATCCATGCAATATGCAAGTCTCATGTCACGAATCCTGTAAGCCTATACAGAATCACCATGAATAACTTAAGAAAGATTATGTCACATGAAATAGTGTCAAGTGTCCTACGGTATGGCATACTTGGTAAAGCAAGCACATAAAAATAGGATCGTGGAATCAACTCTCTAAGTGACGTAGCACAACTCCGCATACGGCGTCGACATCCGAATCTTGTTCGGATGCTAAGAAATGTCTCACGGTTCTAGGTTAAACAGGTACATCACAGAAGTATATATAATAAAAGAACACAAGCAAGTAATATAACATAATCTCTGCAGGTTTGGCAAGGTACACTTGCCTGGATTCTGAACTTTGTCAACTGCTCCTGGGAAAGTAGAATCTGCACGTAAACCTCCGGATGCTGAAATAAACATCACCAATGTTCTTAGAATACTTAAAATAGATAGGATTGGCTACCCATAAGTCCAATTTAGACACAAGGGAAAAATTGACAGTTTTTGGTCAAAGTAGGGTCCACATGTGGCCCACTTCGCACCAAAAAATATGTTGGATATAAAGTTCTCCAAATTTATCAAACTTAGTGTCTACGAATCTAGAATGATGGCACTAACCCAACGAAATATCCAGAACTGGATTCTGATGAGCCGATCACGAAATCGCCCGTCATGTAGAACCGTGAGGCCCACGAAATGATATTTCGTCAACGTTCTCACAATCGAACCAAACTTGGGTCATAGGACTAGCATAATGCAATGAATCCAATGGCACAAGTTTCGTCGCGAATCAAAGAGTACACACAAAGTTATGGCGAGGTTCAGAACAGGACGATACGGTATTTTTTGGCGGATACGCGTTGATTACGGTATGCACACACATCCAAATTAAGTTCGCAAAAGGCCATACGTCAGCATTTATGTTACACGCCTTTTGATATAACTCGCACACAATGAAGTTGCCTCGTTTGACGGAACGCACCCCGTATCGTGAGATTTTGGGTGTTTTAAAAACAAATTTTTGGTCATTTTAGAAGCAGAATAATTTAACCATTAAAGAAAACTAATAAAAATGAAAAGAACAGTAAAAAACTTGGTTATATTATGAAGAAGTTCCTTCAATTATAGTTTGAAAATAATTAACGAGATGGTAGAAAATTGGACATGAACAGGGGTACTTGGACTGAATTTTTGAACTGTTGTTGAACAGTTTTTCGGCCAACTTTCGGTCGATTTTTCGATCAAACCCGGGTGCCTAAATTCGTTCCACTTGAAAGAAATCCTAGAGGGTTAGGTTGTGAACATATCAGCGAAGACGGAGAACAAAACGAACGAGCGAGGAGGGCGGAAGCTCTGGCCGAATGGGGGCGTACGACTGTGCTCGTGCCCGTGCGCGCGGGGGGGGGGGGGCGGATCTGCGACGGTCGACTGCTGTTGAGGCGCAGCGCTGCGGGCGGCGGTGCGGGCGGTCGGGGTTACGGGCGATCGTCGGGGTGAAGGTGTGGGTGATGGTAGAGGTGGTGTGGGATTAGGGTTAGGATTTTTGGTTTGTAATTATAGTTTTATACACGATATATATATATATATATATATATATATATATATATATATATATATATATATATATATATATATATATATATATATATATATAGGAGGGGGGAGTCTTCTTGTACGTGGGGAGGGTTGTTTTAGGTTGTTTAACGGGTGGGGTTAGGGTTAACGGGTAGGGTTAGGGTTTTAAGTTTAGGTTTGGGTTTAATTCTATTTTCCTTTTTTTTGTTTTATTCAATAAATAAATACAAAAAAATCACAAAAATAGTTAGGCACTTGGAAAAATTGTAAACACCAAGAATTTTTTAAAATTTAGAAATAAATTTTCTGGAATTTTCTGTGATTTTTAACTAATTAAAATCAATATTTTCTGGTATTTAATAATTTTGTGATTTTATTAAATATTAAAATATTATGGAATAATATTTTTTAGTGTAAAATAAATAAATAGACAGACTGTAATTTTCTTAGAATTTATTGGACCCAAAAACTATTTTTAAAGACCTAAAAACAATGTTTTTAATTAAACCAAAATGAACCGGATTAAACCTAGTTGAACCGAACCCAACTAAATAAACCAAATCTTGAACCAAACTGACCCTATCTTATTGGATCGGGTCGGATCCGGATCCAAAACCCGACCCGAACCCGCCTACCCGCCTGCTACAGTAACTGTAGCTTTTCGATCTCCCGCAGCCGCTCGTCGCTCTAACTTCTCGACCCGCAGCCGTCGCCGCTTCAACTTCCCGCGGCCGTTCACCCCGCGACTCGACGCCTCTCCACCTCCCTGACCGCTCTGTTTGACTCCCCACCGGCCGTCGGTTCCCCTCCCCGCCAACGGCCGGCCACTCCTATAAAACCCTAGACCCAGCAACCCCCATCAACGATTCCCCAGCCACCACCGATCACTCCCCTTCACAACCACCACCGCCATCAGCCCTCTGACGACACCGATTCCCCGGCCACCCGAGCCTCCGGCGAAGACTGACAAACCCCGAGCCGATCCCCATCTGCCACCACCGTAACCCTCAACCCGGCCACCCACTTCACCCACCAGCACCTCCATCACTGACCACCACCCTCTGCCTCTCCCACCCCGGCGATCCCGACGACGTCGACACTGCCTCCAGACGAGCACAGTAGCCGAGGAGCACCGCCACTGCAGCAACCCACAGTCGCCGCCGGCCGAGAACCGCAGTGTCGCCCGCGTACGCGAAGAATAGTCGATACCTACCCCTGTTCAGGTAAAAATTTCTCTCTCCTCGCCGCGTTATTTTCCGAACAGACTGTTGCGACATGTTCGCTACATGACCCCCTCGAAACCCATGCAATCAGTTTGGGGTATCGCATCCTGTGTCGATCGTAAATCGCGACGCAAAAACAGAAAAATAACCCTTATTTCTGAAAATTCAGAAATTAGTCCCGAACTCACAAGTTCACGACCGTTTTGCGTGCAACCTGTTAATTATTTCTACAATTTACTTGAACAGTAATTTAGACCATATAACCAAATTTTAAATCCTATATTTAGTTTAATTTATTGTGTTGTAGATTATAATTATTTCACGGGTAAAAATGACCAAAAACTTGGTTATTCACAAATCCAAATTTTCCTGGAACTGGTTGCGCCCCACTAAACGAGGCGACTTGGTCATGTGCGAATTTTACCAAAAGGTGCGCACCGTCAATATGAACGTGTGGAATTTCGCGAAAGTTGATTTGAATGTGCGTGCACACCGGAATCAACGCGTATCCGTCGACAATGCCCCGTATCGACCATGTTCTGAAACTTGTTGTAACTTTGTATGTGCTCGTCGTTTCGAAACGAAACTTGCACCATCGGACTCGTAGCGATACGTAGGTCCTGTGATCCAAGTTTGGTTTGATTCTGAGAACGTTGACAAAATTCCGTACCATGGGCCCCACGGCTCCACTTGATGGGCGATTTTGTGATCGGCTCATCGGAATCCAATTCTGGATATTTTATTGGGTTTGTATCATCATTTTGGACTTGTAGACACTAAGTTTGATAAATTTGGAGAACTTTGTCTCTGGCACATTTTTCGGTGCGAAGTGGGCTACATGTGGACCTCGCTTTGACTAGAAACTGTCAATATTTTGCCCCTGTGTCCAAATTGGACTTATGGACAGGCCATTCTAGCTATTTCATATTTTCTGAGCATGATAGTCTTGTTTATTTCAGCAACCGGAGGAGTACTTGAAGATTCCGCTGATACCAGAGCAACTGTTGGAAACCAAATCTCAGGCAAGTGTACCTTGCCAATCTTCCAGTACTTGCTACATAATATTCTCTTGATTTATTTATATGATGTATCTGTTCAACCTAGGACCATGTGACATTACTTTACGTCCGAATAAGATTCGGATGTCAACGCCGTACGCGGAGTTGTGTAACGTCACCTAGAGATTGATATCGCGACCCTATACATTTTCGTGCTTGCATTATCAAGTACGTCATACCATAGGACACTTGACACTGTTCACGAGACAAAATCTTTCTGAGTTATTCATGGTGATTCTGTATAGGTTACAGGATTTGTGACATAGATTTTCTATATGCATATCTATCATTATGACTCGTTGCATTATTTAGAGGTCATGATCTTGCGTGTTATGGACATGAGACATCGTGGACATGAGACGTGTGATTATATTGGGTGGGGAGAGTATTACCATATTAAAGGCTGATTATATTATATAGTTTTCTAGAGGTGCCTTAGACTTTGAACAGAGCTTTGGCACAAGTTCTGGCCCTTCGAGATATATAATAGTTTCAGCCTGAGTGTGATTAATGCTCTCACTTGCATATCACTTAGTTGATTACTTAGTTTACCCTATTGATACATTTTTATATACTGCATTTATTTGGCTTGAGTTACTCTTGTACCTTGCTATGTCCCCTGAGGACCTGGATCCGGATTATGTCCCCAGGTTTAGTAGAGGAGATTTATTCCGAGGTATACGGGACAGGAGCAGACGCTGGAGCAGTACCAGTACTAGAGGATGAGGTGATGCCAGAGGATTTCTCCTGAGTATTTTCTTTATATACTCATTCATTTCTATTCTTGATACTCTATTTCATGTCTCGTGGATTAATGTATTAAACTCATTATCGGGTTGTTCCCTGAGACATTTATTGAGACTTGTTGATTATTATTTCATCTTGATTATTCTGATATTGATTGTGTTTATCTTCTGTGGATGAGATTAGTATCGTAGACCTTTACTGTTGTTTTACAGCTTAAGTACACCCTAATGGTTCCATTAAATTGGGTTTGCCCATTGGTGTGTGCTGCTGGCCATTGCCACGTGTCTAGTCCCTCGGTATTTTGGGACTGGGGCGTGACAAAAATTCTAAAAAATTTATATTTTCTCCAATAAATAGTTTACAACCAAATTTATATTAATTAAAAAGGTATTTACTAAATATTAATGAATATTAAATTAATTAAATAATTCCATAAATTCTATATTTTCTACTTAATATTAAATTGGGAGCGTGCAGGGGGTTCGAATAACGCAACTCGAGTGTCATGTGCGTAATAGGACCAGTTAGGCTCATAGCATGGATTTAGTTGGAATAAATGGGTTGGTGTAGCATGTTAAAATCGTACGCCACGATAAAAGGGTTAATT
Organism: Iris macrosiphon; assembly: GCA_036927795.1. Classification (NCBI taxonomy): domain Eukaryota; kingdom Viridiplantae; phylum Streptophyta; class Magnoliopsida; order Asparagales; family Iridaceae; genus Iris; species Iris macrosiphon. The sequence goes on from JAYESA010000004.1 coordinate 249,966,307, forward strand.
AATTATCGTTTTCTCGTAATTGTCTCATGAATGTTGTGCGACCAAAATAAGGCATGGGATTGCGAATTTGTGAGGGACAGTTATGGCAGGAGCCTAATTTGACTCGTCTAAGTCGAGCATGCTAGGTTGGTTGGAAGAAAAAGGCTAGTGTTGCACTCAAGATCTTAAAACCATGGAGGTTGTTTTCCAAATTTTAATTAAATTATCGAATAAATATTAAAATAAAAAAATTATTATTAATTACCGAACTAACCCTATGAAAAAATTAGGGTGCTAACAACTAACATATACAATTTGAGGAACTTCGCTACCATCTACGTTGTAGATACGCGTGTGGCCATGGGACGATGACTTGAAGGGCAAAATAAAATATCACAAATAACCACGAAAAACAACTTATGACACAAAATAGAAACAGAAAAATATCTTCCTACTGAAGAACATCTCAAAACATAAAGCTTCTCTCATCACTATCTACTGAAGAATATCGCATCACTCTGCATCAGCAGGGACTAGCTAGAGTGGTCAGGGGTCCACGCTAATCGGGGTTATCCCTGCCATTGTGGGGAGGGGGCATATAGACGAGTCACTGGTAGCGCGAAGTACCCTCCCCTTCTAATGATCTATGTTAGTTTACTAGTCAAATATCTTATTAATTCATTTTCAATACTCCAGTCGTGGACACTCAAGAATTGTCCTAAAACGACGAGCTATGGGTATGAGTCATTCACGGGTTATCACTGGAGAATGTTCTTGTAAATCATAACACACGATATATTGGACAATACTCAGACTCGATTTCCCAATGACAAGATGCAATAGATTAAACACACGAAAAATATTTTACGGTGTTGAGAATAACTTGGATTCATGTCAGCATTTAGGGAAAACAACTTCCCAAATCAATGTAGAATCACAAAATTATACTAATGAATCAAAACATTTGAAGAAAGAAGCAAAAATGGAAAAAAAAAAAGCCCAAATCAGCCTAATTCAGCCAATTCGGATCTCCGACGGATTACCGACGAATTATTCATCACGAAAAAATAGGTTTTGGGGCCATTTTTTGGATTACCGACGAATTTTTGCGGATTACCGAAGGATCATCCCAATGTTCACAACAACAAAATTTAAAAAAAACTCAAAACTTGTTTCGATCATAAAACTTTATTTTAACTCAAAATTCAGATTTTCAAAGTTCAAAATTAAATTAAATTAAATTTCCTACAATATGTGAGTATTAATTTTCAAAATTCTAAGTTTTGAAAGATGAAAACCATGAAATACTTCATAAAAATAGATTTTCAGGAGCCGAAACGCAAATCCAATGACCAAAACCAAAATGCCATATACAAATGACGTAAACAATTTGAAGAGAAATATTTTGACTACATCTAAGCATGAATACCAAAGAAAACAAAAATACAAGAAAATAGGTTGTCATAGTGAGCAAGATGTACTTGCCTAAGATCGAGATCACAGCCTAATTCTTCTACTCTTCTACTATGAGGGGTTCAGAAACCACATTCTTAGACCTCAAGGTCAAGCTCCAAGCTAAAAGCCCAAGCAAGAACTTTGGAGAAGAAAGGAAGCGAGAAGAAGAAATAAAGAAGAAGAGTGAATAGAGAGAATAAAGGGGAAAGGGAAAGTGAAGAGGCTTATATAGATGAGGGAAATTAATCGTGACCGTTGGATATGTCTGGATCTGTCACGTCAGTGATCCATGTTACTTTGTAAATCAATCTCATCAACTCAAAAGAAAACCAAGAAACCACTGGATAATAGAGTGATTCAGAACCAAGAAACTAATGGATAATAGAGTGAATCAAACATTATTCACAAAATATCCAAACAATATTCGCAAAAATATTTCGGATGAAAAATCCAGCAAAATTTTGCAGAATACCGACGGAAGATCCGGATGAAGAAAATTTTCCATTTCGAAAAAATTTTAGGGTTCTCTATTCTACGCACGGGTCCTAACCCGGGTGTATGGCAATACCAAAAGGTATTCTACTAGTCCAGGATAGTCACACATTGTCACACCCGATTCCAGATTTGGTATTTCTTATAATTCTAGAATTTATTTTTTTCTGATAATGTATTCATGTTGTATTTCTTGGTGTTGGTTCTTGTCCTTTTCTTATTTTTTATTTATTATATTTTTTGTTGTTGAGAGAGATTATCCGAGACCAGTAGAATATACATTGGCATTGCAATAGACCCAGTTTAAGATCTGCATGTAGAATGGACACTTGGTTCGATTCATTTGATTGAATCCATGACTAAACCATCTTTCTTACCTCATAGTATGTATGAGTATTTTCTCTCTCCTTACTCATTTTCTTACTTTAATCTTCTTGCTTTCTTCTTTCTCCTTTCCCTCAAGCTCCCTCTAGCCAAACCCTAGCCCTAAGAAGAAGAAGTTATGACTTGGACCATGAGAGGAGAGGCTAGGAGCCACCCAAGGCAAGTACATATTGCTCAATGGGGAAGCCAAGTTTTTGGATTTTTTATGTGTTTTATCTTAAAAATGTATTTGATAAAAAAATTCCCCTTATGTTCCTCACCATTTTTAGTTCTTGAATTTTTTGCTTTTTGTGGATAGATTTTAGTAGATCTGGGTTTTAAGTTTAGAGTTTTTATAGGTTTCATGAGTTTTTTCTTAGTTTAATCTATTAAAACTTGTTGTTTTCTAAAACTAGTTGTTCTATTTGATGGAGCTTTCTATTTCGAGCATTTTGGCTTTTGAATCGCTTAATTTGGAGTTAAATTAAAGTTTTTATGGCCAAAACAAGTTCTGGACTCCTGTTCTCGGACCTGTCTGGCAGGGACGATGAATAATGCCGCGCAGCAGTACGTCGTGCAAAGATTTTCATGCCGCATCAGTGCATCGCGCATGGAGTTTCATTTCGCAGTAATGCACCGAGCATTGATGCATCGCGCATCACTTTCTTGCCGCGTGTAGTGCGCCGCGCATGGAGTTTCATGCCGCAGCAGTGCACTGCGCATGAAGTTTCATACCGCAGCAGTACGTCGCGCACATCACACCTTCGATGCGCACATTTGTGGCCACGCATGTATTTTCTTGCCGTAACAGTGCGCCGTGCACAGAATTCATGCCGCGCGCATGATGACTCGAATGTCTATTTTTGCATATTTAAGCTATTTTTTGGCTTAAATTTTGAAAAACTCATAACATGAAAGTTGTAGATCTCTATTTTTTATTTCCAAATCTTTTTGAATCACCTCATTTGGAGTTCATATGTGAGAGTTATCCTCAATTTACTATATTGTATCATTTTTTTAATGCTTAAATTATTTTAGCCCAGTTGAGTATTGGAACATAGTTGGATGTTGTGCTTCCCTATATTAACACGTATTTTGATCCTCACAATACCGTAAAAATGTTTGTGTATGATAATTTATTGTATTTTGGCATCTGACAATCGAGTGTGAGTATTGTCCCATGTATCGCGTATCGTGGATACGATAACTCATGAAAAGCTCGTTCCCGTGATTCGTCATTATAAGAAAGTTCTCAAGTGTCCACGACTCAAGAACTTAAAATAATTTATTAATGATTAAATAAGATAAGATTTACTTAGTTCATTGGGAGGGAAAAATATTGCTCTACCGGCTACCCCGATCTCCAAGGGCCCTATGCAGCATGGAACAACCCTGCTAGGCAAGGGCTCCATGAGTGACCAAGTTTACGCTTGCTGTGGCACTACAAGTTGTTGTTATTGAGCCACGGTTCATAATATTATGTATTTCAGTATATGCATTCCAGTATATGTCCAGTTATGTTTCAGTTTCAGCTATGTTACAAGACCATTTACGATAAGTTTATGTTTACAAAATCAGTTTCATTTACAAATATTTTTTATGTTTACAAAATTAGTTTCATTTACAAAACCCATATTTGTTTATAAACCAAATCTCATTTACAAAAATTTATTTATATCTTCAAAAGCTAGTTTATGCTTATGTTATGTTGTTATGCTATCAGTTATCTACTTTAGTTCTTTATCCATTATTGTTTGTGAAGTACACTATAAGTACTAGACAAGCGTACCCTTGGCCATCCTGGTTAATTGCAGTGTCGGTGGTAGCGATATTCTTCAAATTATGCACTTGTTAGTAACTAGGTTTGTGATAACCCTAGTTAGTTAATTATAGCAAGCCGTAGGCATATTTGGTCGTGGAATGAACATTTGTCTATTCATTTATCTCGTCATTTTAGTTCATTCTTTCGACACGTGGTTAGGGTGCTAAGTTCTGCTCTGGTGAAGGTCTGCAACCCCGATCCTTGTTTGGTTTAAGGGTTATGGTCCCGATCCAGAGTAGTTCCTATGTCCTCTTGCCGCTCGTCGTCTTACTTTCCTTTTTAGCATTTTTTTATCAGTTATTCCAATTATATTTTGAGACAAGTACATTGGTACCGTACAAGTCTCGACCTTCATTTATTCTTATATATCTCTTTTCTGCTGTATGTTGTGATATGTTTGGTCTATCACCTAAAGCTCCTTTGTGGTACTTGTTGCTTGGGGTTCTAACCCTACTGGCTTTGCATGGCCAGGTTACCCCAAAGAGAACCAGGATCCACCGCACTTCCATCAAGATGGATCGCACTCGTAGGACTGCGGCCGAAGCTCGCGAGTGGGTTTCCTCCTTCATCCCTCGTAGTGTTATTTTGTTTTGTGGTGTTCAAGCAAGAGGCAGTATTAGCCCCTTATTTTGAGATCACTTCTCCGACTTCGGTTAACATGATGTATATATTAGACCACGACTGGTATATTTGATCATGTATTATTATACTCTGCTAGTGCAGCATTTTGTATTCACTAGCTTCATGATCATATGTGACATGTAATTTAGGACGCCTCTTTACTTTCATGTATGATATACTCTTGTATTTCTATTGTTGGATTAAGATAATAGGATTTGTCGGCCTTATGACTGACGTCAAAGCATGCTAGATTTCACCCGTTTGTCTTCTAGACAATCTTAACACATTGTGGCTTACTTAGGTATTCTGCAAGGTGCGGTTGGCCATGTCAGTCCCCGTATTTACTCAGTATTCTGGGAGCGGAGCGTGACACACATAATAAAACAAAATCATAAATACAGAGATACAATAAATAAAACATGAAATACATCATAATATCAGTTTACGAGAAAAATTTTAAATATCCAAAAATCAGAAATACAAAAACTGGGAACGAATGTGACAGCCAAGCTCCATAGCGAGCTCCTCCTTCCAACCTCCGATTCGAGTTTTCCCCACCGGCCGAGCTCCACTGCTGCTCGTGGATCCAAAAATTAGGAAAAAGTATATCTGGGGACGAAGTAGATCTGGCCTCGGAGGAAGTATATGGAGGCATCGACGTCGCGGAGGAGTCGGGTTCGTTAGTGCGTCGATGGCTACGAGCCGGGTCTCCAGGTAGCGGAAGCATGATCTCGAATTCTCCACGTCCGACTCCTCCACCTGAAACTTGCCCCCTCACAACCTCCGGGTGGCCATTGCCCGAGCCACACCTCCTCGAGCCTCCTCTTCCTTTCTGTCGTCGACGCCTTCGTCGTCCCCTCCTTTCCTCAGCCAAAGCAGGAGGACTACAGCAAAGACCTCTTTGTCAACAAAAGCCGAAGGACTACAGCCAAAGTCGGAGTTATAAATAAGTACTATTTATATTTATTTGAGGGTTGTCCTATATAAGGTTTGGTTGGTCTCATTTATGAACTACTTCCTTGAGTCATAAATTTTTTCAACCACTCAACAAAAGCCTTATACTCGCAAAAGCTTTCAATTGCCAACTATCATTGTGCTCGAGTGATTAATAGTTGTAACTTGAGATCTTCAAAGTGATAGGAGATCAACTTTTCTTATTTGAGATTGAAGTCATCGAGATATTCGTATCAAAGTTCGAGTGTAAGAAATTGACGAATTTTTTGGATCAAAACTCGTGTTTGTAAGTTATTATTCAATAGTTGATTAAAGTTAGAAAGAGTTCCGAAACTATATTGCCTTCAAGAGAAGACCATGATACATTGTGTTTATTTCTTTTGCATTTCATTTAAATTATTTTTTGTATTCATTATTTGTGTTAATTAGTTATAAAAACCCTATTCATCCCACCCCTACCCCGGTTTGTCTTCATGATCCATCAAGTTTGATGAAATTCATATTTACTCTCATGGACATGGTTTGGAATCAAAAAGTAAACACGAAACCATTAACAGTTAGGGTTTGCATATAGCTCCAACCGATCCTGAAGTTCAAAATCGATTTACCTATAATAAATAAATATCAAGTTCACAGTATGTACTTGATTGAGAAGTCTGAATATGCTATCAACTTTAGATAAATTGGTACTTAATAATATATCTTTACCATGTATCTGTTGACTGTGTGTTCTCACACATAGATAGCAAACCCAACTTCCTAAAGACATGCTCTTGATCCACCTTTTCCTCAACCTATTCTTCCTCTTGAACTATTCCCAGCCACTTATTTTTTCATGTTGGCTCCTTCATGGGAGGGTGACTCATGAATTGTTGCTCAAATTTAGCCTTTAGTTGATGTTGGTAACCTATTTATACCACCCTCCTCTCAATTGATTAGTTAGAGAGATAGAAAAAAGCCTTCAAAAGTTCACTCTTCCTTTGATCCAAAAATCAAGAGCAAACATCTGTTCCACCTCCATTCTCTTCCGTGTTTCGTTCTGGGCAAGGCTAAGTTCGGGTTGCATCTCTCGAAGTTGTGTGCGACAACGAGAAACCGGTAGTACTGGAGGTTTTACCACTAGGAGCATCTGAGAACAGTCTGCACATAGACCTCGGATCAACTCTTAGGACAGTGCGTTCAGCACGACTTTCCCATAGGCCGGTAACTCTGAACTCATTTTTATTTTAGTTGCATATTTGCTTAAAGAAAAAGAAAGAATATTTAATTATTGCTAACAATCTAAGAGTTGATCCTTAGTGAAGCACTTGTCTTTTAGTTAACTGTCGTTCAAAATAATTTTGTTCAACGAGTTTCTTTACAACTTGCTATTATCATTATATTGCATTTGTTAATATTAACAAATCTTCACACTGTTGTAAGACAAGTAGTGGACCTATTTTGAACATACTGGTTTCCAAATCTTCTTTCTCAAGATTGCATTTATAAAATATTTTTATTTGTCAGCAAAGTTTGATTTTTCATAAACTTGCTTTTTGAATACTGTCATATTAGTGTTGCATAAGAGAATCGTTAATGTGGCCTAACTGTTAAATAGTTTAGCACTATCAGCAAATATCTTTAACACTGTTAACGTGTCTGTGTTAAAGTTGTTACTTCTAATACTTAGCAAATTGGTTGGAAAGTGCTAATACACGGATTTTTTTTTTTTAAATGCACTGTTAACGATTTTGTTAGAACATCATTAATTGCTTACTTAACAATTTTAAGACTATTACATAACAAAGTGTTGTTAACTAAAGTTCCTTTGTTCATTGTTGGAAAATTTTAAAATTAAAAAAAAATTGTTGAACATATAGTGCTACAAATTTACAAAACTGTTTGTTCATTATTTAGATCAATACAGTTGTTGTTGCTTGCTTCTTTAAGAATTAGAGTATATAAATCATTGTCAGCTTTAATTATTGATCAGTATATTCTATTTAATATAGTTTATTTATTCTGTTGGAACATAGAACCTAACTTTTACTCCTGTGTCATTAAATTTTCTTTTGGTATATTCAATTTTTTTAAGTTTAAGGAATTAGTTTATTGACCTTGCAAATTCTTTTAAATCTAAAGTTCTAAAAAGTAGAGATAAGCTTGGGAACAAACTGAAAGGGTCCTTCTGCCAAACGGGTGTAAACAGCCCTAAGCGACATGGTATTTAAGTGTCTTCGGACCACCGCTAGCTGGGAACCGGCCCTTACAGCTAACCCAAGTTAATCAAAACTTGATAGAATAAAGATTTATTAAGGTTGATCAGTAAGATCACTGAACTAGTATTTTTAGAGCCTCAGGCACCCTCATTGAGTAGCAACACTATTCTTGCAGACTTTAGACTGCCTTATTAGTTACCATGACTGGCAAAGACGAGATTTTGACTGCTAAGCCAGCTAAGTTTGATGGCACTCACTTCAAGAGGTGGCAGAGTCAGATAAAATTTTGGCTCACCACTTTAGGATTGATCTCAGCAATTGATGGGTCCACACCCATCTCAAATGATTCTGATGACACTGAGTCTGACGTAGGAGTGTCTAAACCCTCTAGCTCCTCAAAACCAAAAACTCCTAAGGAAATAGACTTTCATTGCTTCCATCGAATTCTAAGCGCTTTATCTGATTCTCTTTATGATATATTCTTTGAATATAAGAGCGCTAAAGAACTTTGGGATGCTTTGGAAGATGAATATGGCTGTGATGATGCCGGAATTGAAAGATTCAATTTTTCCTCATTTAATAGGTACTTTATGGTAGATAATAAACCAATGAATGAACAGATCCATGAATTCCAAGAATATATGAGGCATATCCAAGCCAAAGGCTCAACCTTTTATACTGAATATAAGATAGCTTGCCTGATAGATAAACTCCCCCCTTCTTGGTTTGATGTTAAAAAGGAGCTTATTCATACACAAGGTGACCTTACCTTTGCTCAAGTCTTAAAGAAAATCAGAACAGAAGAAGAAATTAGGCTAAGGTCTAATCCCAAGACTGAGTCTAAGGCTAAGGTAAACTTAGTAGAAACATCCCAAGGAAAACCCAAGTCTAATAATCCTCACAAACCCAAGAAGAACTTCTTCAAGAAGAAGAAGAACTTTCACCCTCATCATCAGAACTATCAACACCAGCAAAACCATAGACCTAGAAATTTTAGTCAGACTCAGGATCAACAGAAATTTTGTTTGGTATATGGGAGAACAAATCATCTATCCCTCAACTGTTTCCAAAGAAAGAAGGAACCTATCAAGACTCCTTATAAGGGTAAAGGTCCATCCAAACCAGAAGCTAACATGATTCTGAATGGGCCTACCAGTTCCTTCAGGTCTGTGACTTATCAACCTTTAGTTAATATTTCTTACCCTTCTGATGACTGGTGATTGGATTCTGGAGCTAATGTTCATGTTTCATTTGATCGCTCATATTTTTCAAACTATCAGGAATCATGTGGAGGAGGCATAACCCTAGGAGATGGATCTTCGGCACAGATTGTAGGAAAAGAAAGAATAAATCTAAAGATGACATCAGGAAAAATTCTGCCTCTTCATGATGTTCTTCACGTGCCGTCAGTTAGGAAAAATTTAGTTAGTGGATCCCTTCTTGTAGCATCTGGATACAAGATTGTAATGGAAGCCAATAAAGTTGTATTTTCCAAGAATGAGTCCTTTGTTGGAAAAGGATTTGTAAATGATGGCCTTTTTATTCTCAGTACTATAAATAAAGTGTCGGATCATTCTCTTGTTGTCTCCAATGTAGAATCTTCAAATGTTTGGCATGATATACTAGGTCATGTGAATCTAGGTTCCCTTAGAAGGATGATGAACTTAGATCTTATTCCCAAGTCTCATGTAGATAATAAACACAAATATGAGATTTGTGTTCAAGCAAAACATACTAGACTACCTTTCAAATCTATAGAAAGGAATTCTGACCTTCTAGAACTAGTTCATAGTGATGTTTATGATTCCAATAGAATCTTGACCCTATGAGGTAGGAAATACTTTGTCACTTTTAAAGATGATTGTTCAAAGTATTGTTATACCTACCTTCTCAAAACCAAAGATGAAGTTCTAGATAGATTCAAGGTTTATAAATCTGAAGTTGAGAACCAATTAGAGAAAAAGATCAAGATCATTAGATCTGATCATGGCGGAGAGTATACCTCAAACGATATGACTAACTTCTGTGAAGAACACAGAATAATTCATGAGGTAACTGCTCATTATTCACCACAATCCAACAGAGTTGCTGAAAGGAAGAATCGCACTCTGTTAGACATGGTAAATGACATGCTTCTCAGCTCAGGTGCTCCTGATAATTTATGGGGAGAAGCCTTATTAACAGCCTGTTACATCCTAAATAGGATCCCTAGTAAATCAAAGGATAAGACTCCCTATGAACTATGGAAAGGTAGAACTCCTAGAGTAAATTATCTCAAAGTGTGGGGATGTCTAGCAAAAGTAGGAATTCTTGAACCTAAAAATAGAAAGATTGTACCTGAGACAGTAGATTCTGTGTTTATAGGATATGCCTCAGATAGCAATGCCAATAGATTTTTAGTGACTCATTCTGAAGTAAATAAAATCTCTAACAATACCATTATAGAAGCTAGAGATGCAGTTTACTTTGAGAATATATTTCCTTTTAAGAATAGAATTTCCTCCAACCCCACCAGCTCTTTTCTTGCTCCTTCTACTAGTTCCAATTTTCAGCCATATAGTTCACAACCTGAACAAGACTTAGAACCTAGAAGAAGTAAAAGAGGAAGGATTGAAAGAAACTTAGGGGAAGATTTCTTTACTTATTTGATAGAGGGTGATCCCACAACTTATGAAGAAGCAATATCCTCTCCTGATGCACCTTTCTGGAAAGAAGCCATCAACAATGAGTACAACTCCATCATGGAGAATAGTACTTAGCATTTAGCAGACCTACCCTTAGGTAGTAAACCCATAGGTTGTAAGTGGATCTTCAAAAGAAAACTTAGAGCTGACGGTACTATAGAGAAATACAAAGCTAGATTAGTAGCCAAGGGTTTCACTCAGAAAAAGGGATTAGATTACTTTGATACCTACTCTACTGTAGCTAGGATTGCCTCTATCAGAACACTTCTAGCTTTAGCATCCATTCATAACATGTTAATCCATCAAATGGATATAAAAACAGCATTTTTGAATGGAGATCTAGAGGAAAAAATCTATATGGAGCAACCTGAAGGTTTTATTGCTAAAGGTCAAGAAAAAAAAGTTTGCAGATTAGTAAAATCACTTTATGGCCTAAAGCAAGCTCCCAAGCAATGGCACAGCAAATTTGATAAAGTGATTCTAGAATTTGGTTTCTTGCCAAATGAGTATGACAAATGTATATACTCTAAAAACATTGATGAAAGTTGTGTCATTTTATGCTTGTATGTAGATGACATCCTCATTTTAGGATCAAAACTTGAGTTGATAAATAATACTAAAGATTATTTATCTAGCAAGTTTGACATGAAAGACCTAGGTAAAGCCAACCTGATTCTAGGAATGCAAGTGTCAAAATCCAAAGAGGGTTATACTCTATCCTTAGTACACTCTATTGAGAAAATGTTGAAAAAAATTTAGTACTTTAATAAGAAACCTGCTCCTACTCCTTTTGACAACAGTATCATTCTCAAGAAGAATGAAGGTTCACCTGTAGAACAACATAAATACTCTCAGATGATAGGTTCTCTTATGTATATAACGAATAGTACCCGACCTGACATCGCATTTGTCGTTGGAAGACTGAGTAGATATACCAGTAACCCAAACCAATCACATTTGTCAGCATTAGAAAGAGTATTTAGATATCTTAAGGGTACTATAGATTATAGACTTCATTATACTAGACACCCAGATATCATAAAAGGTTATTCAGATGCAAACTAGGTTACTGACTCACATGATGTAAAATTCACTACTGGATATGTGTTTACTCTAGGAGGAGCTGCAATCTCCTGGGGCTTATGTAAACAAACTATCATAGCTAAGAGTACAATAGATTCTGAAATGATAGCTTTGGATACTACTTGTACAGAAGCTGAATGGCTTAGAAATCTGATTATGCAAATACCTGTTGCTCATATTCCTGTTCCTGCTGTTTCTATAAATTGTGATAATAAATCTGTTATAGAACTATTAAAACATGATTCTGTGAATGCTAAGATGAACAGGCACCTGCAGCTGCGCTTCAAGTCAATCAAGTGCCTATTAGGCAAATATGTGGTTCTTGACTATATAAAGTCAGAAAAGAACCTTGCAGACCACATGAAAAAGGGTTCGTCTAGGACATTGATCCTAGAATCATCGAGGGGGATGGGGTTAAGCCCATAAGTAAATTACCAGCAGTGGCAACCCAACCGAGTCTGACTGGAGATCCCAAGAAGCCGGTTCAATGGATAGAAACAAGCTGAACTTCGGTGACTATTATGGAACACTGACTCAAAGATTAAATTCTCATAAACAATGCCCAAGTGGCTGTACGAGGTTGTACAATGATATCCTATCCCTATGGTGACAGTGTTCCGGTGTGATATGGTTAGGATGAGTTTCAAACTCTTAATAAGTCCAAGCATTATATGCAGGGTTGATACCTATCACCAACCCTTGAGGACTTACCTATATGAGAGGTCGTGAAGGCCGCGACTATGGGTCAGGGCGACCCCAGACAACTCTCATGAAAATGAAAAAAGTGTGCATGGCCAATCAAAGCGCCGCCCCGATAGACCCACGAACCTCTAGCGTACTATGTGTGCTATTCTCTGAATCTGATTCAAGAAGTCTGATTCAAGGCATAGTCCATCAAGCACTTCTTCAGACAAAGACAATAGTCACTACGTGAGATTCAAGGTTGTAGTTCATCTCATCTATGCATAGTATATACTTGCCCAGAAATTCTCTATTTGTATTTCTTGTTACCTATGTTTTCAGAACTTGGTTTTGGGGGGGATTGTTGACTGTGTGTTCTCACACATAGATAGCAAACCCAACTTCCTAAAGATATACTCTTGATCCACCTGTCACGCCACAGTGCCAAAATACTGAGGGACTGGACACGTGGCAATGGCGAGCAGCATGCACCGATGGACAACCCAATTTAATGGATCCATCAGGGCATGCTTAAGCTGTAGTCTAACAGTAAATAGAACAATTATTACAAGTCACAGACTATTCTAATCTCATCCACAGAATATAAACACAGATCAAAAGCCAGAATAAATGCAAATGAATATAAACTAGCATATCTCAACAAGAGTGTCTCAGGGAACAATCCGAGAATAAGTCTGTTACATCAAAGCAAATAGACATGAATTAAAGTAACTGGAAATAGAAATATCTAAGTATGTAAAGCCAATACTCAGGAGAAGTCTTCGGGCACGATCTCGTCCTCGGTTAGGGTTTGGGGACACTGCTGGCCGGAGCTCGGGAGGGCCGGAGGGAGGCTGGGGTCGGGCGGCGCTGGCAGGAGGCGGCCGAGGGGCAGAGGCGGAGGAGGGACCGACGGGTGCGGGGACGTAGGGTGCGGGGCCGCGCGGAGCGGGCGGGGGCTCCAGCGCCGGATCCGGCGGAGGATTCGGTCGCAGGCAAGTGGTGGGAGAGGGGAAGGATTTCGGGTTAGCGGGCGAGTTCGGGTGCGGGTGGACCCGACCCGACTCGTTAGCCAAACGGGCTGGGCTGGGTTGGGCTGGGCTTGGTTTGGGTTGGGCTGGGCTTATTTTGGTTTGGTTTAGGATTTAAATACAAATAGTTTTTAGGCTTTTAAAATTGTTTTCCGGGTCCAATAAATTTCAGAAAAATTACCCTAAGTCCAGTTTTTTATTTTACACCCAATAATATTATTTTCATAATATTTTAATATATTTTAAAAATATTTAATTTTATTTAATATCAAAAATACCTTGTTTTTAATTAGCAAAAATTCCTGAAAAATCCCAAAAAATTTCGAAAAATTCAGTTTTGAAAATCTTGAAAAATCAGGGGGTTTAAAATCTACCCCCCCTTAAGAGGATTGCGTCCTCGCAATCAAAGAATAACCGGTCAACAGAGATGACACGGTTGCAAGTATTGTTCGAAAACACATCACAAGACACTTAGAGAAAATATCGTTTTCCTAAAAATAAAGTTATGCACTTTCCAGAGTGAAGCAAAACTTGTTAAAGCAAAAGAACTACAAATTTTAGAAAACTAGGTTATTATTAACAAGTTCCAAATTACTAGGTTGGGGCTGAGGTCACGAACCAAATAGGCACGAGCTAAAACAATACTAGAAACGGTAGCTACAAATCACTTACGCGCATTAGCTACTCCAAGAGTCTGCGCGTTCTCCAAAGTCATCGCGTAAGCTTGTCCGCGTCCTTGAGGTAGTGCCCTCTGCTGTTGTTGGGCTTGCTGGTAGGGTGCTGCTTGAGGTGCTGGTGGAGCTTGCTGGTTCGCCCTTGGTGCTCCTTCTCCATGTTGGGTGCAATCTCTTACCGAATGCTGACGGGATCCGCATGCTAAACACAACCCTAATCTGCGTCGGCATTCCTTGGCGAGATGGCCTGCTTTGCCACAGTAGTGACAAGTAGAAAGGACTATCACTTGTGGTGTAGATGCTTTCTGCTGTTGGTGTAGGTGAGGTCTCTTTGCAGCTTCTTCTTGTGGTGCTCTGGATGTTGTTGATGGGGAAGGCCGCTTCAGACTGGTTTCTCTTCTGGTGACGCGCTCCATGCGTCGAGTCGCAGCAAGGACGTCCGAGTATGATGTTGGTGCGACGGATCCAATTAGTTTCTGTAGCTCAAAGTTTAATCCGTCGAAGAACTTCTTGACCTTCTCTTCTTCTGTCGGGATCAATGTTGGGGCGAAGCGGCTTATACGAATGAACTCAGCGTTGTACTCTTCCACCGTCATAGTATCCTGAGTGAGGCGATTGAACTTATCCCGAAGTTCTGATCGAGCGATGGCTGGAATGTACATCTCCTGGAAGAGTCTGGAGAACTCCTCCCAAGTAACTCGGTCTGGTCCGAGCCGTGTCTCCTCGGATAGCCACCAGTGATGAGCATTGTCCGTCAATTGCATTCTGACGGCAGTCATCCAGCGTTCCCGGGGAAGCTCAGCTGCTTCTAGTTGATGCCGAATGTTGGTGAGCCATTCATGAACTTCTGTGGGCTCCTCCTTGCCAGAAAAAGTGCGGGGCTTCAGTTGGCGGAAGTCAGTGATAGAACCCGTCGATGGCCGTCGAGCTGGGAGGTTGGCCTGCTCCAGTGTAGTCACTATGTTGTTCCTCAAGTAATCAGCCTCACGATGCTGAGCCTCGTGTTGGACTTGTTGCTGGGCTTATCGCGTAGATCATTTGGAATATCTGTTGCCCGTCAATCGGCTGTCCTTGTGGGAATACGGGCATTGGTGGAACGAACTGCGGCGGAGGTGGGATGTCATCGCGCCGGAATCGGGAGGTAAGTTGACCTGCCTGCTGGCTCTGTTGAGTTGATGGAACTCCACCGACTGGTGTCACTTCGTCGTCATAGGTGACACATATAGCTTGTGGTGTTCCTGCGGGAGTCTCGTCGCTGGCTTGTGGGTCAATTTTTCTGCATCCAAAATAAATAATAAGAGGCGCACAGGAATCAAGGCAGGATGCAAGTCAATAAATTAATTCGAATAGATATCAAGAACGATTCAAGCAAGTTGATGAGATCCTAAAAACTTATCCTATTCTTTTGCAGGCCTGTTCGGTCCCTAAGTTGAAACCGAACAATTTAGTCGTAGACCTGCATGGGCCACCACAAAAACCATATCACGCCCCAGTCCCAAAATACCGAGGGACTGGACACGTGGCAATGGCCAGCAGCACGCACCGATGGACAACCCAATTTAATGGATCCATCAGGGCATGCTTAAGCTGTAGTCTAACAGTAAATAGAATAATTGTTACAAGTCACAGACTATTCTAATCTCATCAACAGAATATAAACACAGATCAAAAGCCAGAATAAATACAAATGAATATAAACTAGCATATCTCAACAAGAGTGTCTCGGAGAACAATCCGAGAATAAGTCTGTTACATCAAAGCAAATAGACATGAATTAAAGTAACTAGAAATAGAAATATCTGAGTATGTAAAGCCAATACTCAGGAGAAGTCTTCGGGCACGATCTCGTCCTCAGTTTCTGGTTCTGCTCCGAGAAGTGCTCATGTTCCGTACACCTCGGGGTAAATCTTTTCGGCTATACCTGGGGACATAATCCGGATCCAGGTCCTCAGGGGACATAACAAGGTACAGATAATACAAGCCAAAATAAATACAGTGCAGCAATAAATAAAACAATAGGGTAAACTATATAACCAGCTAAGTGATATGCAAGTGAGAGTTTTAGTCATACTCAGGCTGAGGCTACTACAGGATCAGTGTCGGAGAAACCCATAGCAGTATTTTCTCGAAGGGCCAGAACTTGCGCCAAAGCTCTGTATCAGAGACTAAGACACCTCCAGATGACATTATTTATATTATAATCAGCCTTGATATGGTAATACTCTCCGCACCCCATGTAATCTCACGTCACAAGTTCATAATGTCTCAGGTACAAGTCACGCAAGATCAAACTAATGCAATAAGTCAGAATAAATTCTAAGCATGTAAACTGTATTTGTCATGAACATGTATCCTACACAGAATCATCATAAATATCTCAGAAAGATTCTGTCTCATAAATAGTGTCAGGTGTCCTGGGTATAACGTACTTGATAATGCAAGTACGAGAAAATAAATGTCACGATATCCATCTCTAGGTGACGTTGTCCAACTCCGCGTACGGGGTTGGCACCCGACTATTGATCGGACGCTAAGAAATTCACACGGCCCTAGGTTAAGCATGTACAAGATATAAATAAATCAAGGAATTATATAACAAGAACTGCAATGTTGGCAAGGTACACTTGCCTGGTGTTTCGGCTCCAATTGTAACTCTGGCAGCAGTGGGATTTGCAGGCAGTACTCCGGTTGCTGAAATAAACATCACCATTAGATCCAGAAAATATCAATCAGCTAGAAACGCCTGTCCTTGAGTCCAATTTGGAGACAAGGACAAAAATGACAATTTTGGGTCAAAACGGGGTCCACAAGTGGGCCCGTTTTGCACCGAAAAATGTGTCAGGGACAAAGGTCTCCAAATTTTCCAAACTTAGTGTCAACAGGTCAGGAACGATGATACGAACCCAACGGAACTTCCAGAATTGGATTCCGATGAGCCGGTCACAAAATCGCCGGTCAAGTGGAGCCTGTGGGGCCCACGACACGCGATTTTGTCAACGTTCTCAGAATCGAACCAAACTTGGGTCACATGACCAGCGTATTGCTACGAGTCCGATGACGTAAGTTTCGTTTCGATTCGACGTGTGTACACAAAGTTACGATGCATTCCAGAACTGACGGATACGGGACGGTGTCGGCGGATACGCGTTGATTCCGGTGTGCACGCACATCCGAATCAACTTCTGCAAAATTCTGCACATTTGTATCAATGTCGCGCACGTATCGACGAAGACCGCACGCGACCAAGTCGTCCCGTTTGGCGGGGCGTACCCCGTTTCGGGGTGAATCAGGGCGTTATTTTTTCTGTTTTTGGATCGCGGTTCACGATCGCCACAGGACGCGATGCCCCGAGTGGGTTGCACGGGCACCGAGAGGGTCATGCAGGCTACGCGATACAACTGACGGAATAGAAATCGGGGGCAGCGAGGAGAAAGAAACAGGTACCTAAACAGGGCTCGAAAAAGCCGAAATATTCCGTGTCCGACACGACGCGAAGGGCCGTGTCCGTGTCCTGTGTCCTAGGTTAGGGTTTGGGGACGCTGCTGGCCGGAGCTCGGGAGGGCCGGAGGGAGGCTGGGTGCTGGCAGGAGGCGGCCGGGGGGCAGAGGCGGAGGAGGGGCCGACGGGTGCGGGGACGTGGGGTGCGGGGCCGCGAAGAGCGGGCGGGGGCTCCGGCGCCGGATCCGGCGGAGGATTTGGTCGCAGGCGAGTGGGGGGAGAGGGGAAGGATTTCGGGTTAGCGGACGGGTTCGGGTGCGGGTGGACCCGACCTGACCCGTTAGCCAAACGGGCTGGGCTGGGTTGGGCTGGGCTTGGTTTGGGTTGGGCTGGGCTTATTTTGGTTTGGTTTAGGATTTAAATACAAATAGTTTTTAGGCTTTTAAAATTGTTTTCCGGGTCCAATAAATTCCAGAAAAATTACCCTAAGTCCAGTTTTTCATTTTACACCCAATAATATTATTTTCATAATATTTTAATATATTTTAAAAATATTTAATTTTATTTAATGTCAAAAATACCTTGTTTTTAATTAGCAAAAATTCCCGAAAAATTCCAGAAATTTCCGAAAAATTCAGTTTTGAAAATCTTAAAAAATCATGGGGTTTACACCACCTTTTCCTCAACCTATTCTTCCTCTTGAACTATTCCCAGCCACTTGTTTTTTTATGTTGGCTCCTTCATGGGAGGGTGACTCATGAATTGTTGCTCAAATTTAGCCTTTAGTTGAGGTTGGTAACCTATTTATACCACCCTCCTCTCAATTGATTAGTTAGAGAGATAGAAAAAAGCCTTCAAAAGTTCACTCTTCCTTTGATCCAAAAATCAAAAGCAAACATCTGTTCCACCTCCATTCTCTTCCGTGTTTCGTTCTGGGCAAGGCTAAGTTCGGGTTGCATCTCTCGAAGTTGTGTGCGACAACGAGAAACCGGTAGTACTAGGAGTTTTACCACTAGGAGCATCTGAGAACAGTCTGCACATAGACCTCGGATCAACTCTTAGGACAGTGCGTTCAGCACGACTTTTCCATAGACCGGTAACTCTGAACTTATTTTTATTTTAGTTGCATATTTGCTAAAAGAAAAAGAAAGAATGTTTAATTATTGCTAATAGTATCATATGTGAAAATTATCTAAATGGTTGTCAAGAAATAAAAAATAAAAATTAAAGTGAATAAACAATTTAAATGTCTCATATAAAATCTGAAAGCCCACCTTAAGATGGGACTGAATTTGGCCAAAATCTGAATCTATCATGTTGGCACCCCTATTAATGTAATCATCACTGTTTACGGGTGGTAATAACTTGTAAAATAAGCGACAAATTATGGTATTAACTTCAAATTTGAAAGTTAATGATAACAAATTAAAAATTGTAAAAGTTGATGATAACAAGTTGTAAAAATATTAATTTCCGTGCTATTTAGATTTGATTTGATTTGGTATTGTCGTTTATTTTTTAAAACTTATAACAAAAGTAGCTTTTGACAGCATATAGAGACTATTGTCAAAAGGGGTACTAAAATTAAATCAGCTTTTAAAAAAATTGTGATAAGTTGTTTACAAACAACAGCTAGAACTAGGAGTGCATCCAGAACAGGATTATCTTATTTGGATATGCATCAATTGTTTTAGGATCCAATTGGAGCCGAATTCAAATTGATTTATAATATATATCATTACTCAAACATAAGTTAAGATCATCAATTTTCAATAAACATTAGTTTCTCTAATACCCTATTATATCTAATTTGTATCATATCCGTTTTACTCTCTCTCTCTCTCTCTCTCTCTCTTTTTACTACGATCCGAATCCAAATTCGATTTTTCGAATATGGCTATTGATTTTTCATATTCGAAGAACATATGTATTCGTATTCATTATTAGAAAATAAATGCATATATAATAATATCCATTTTCGATCAATATTTGTTTCAAATACATCATTTCTTAAAATATTTTCCAAAGAGGGATAAACAGCACACACAAAATCCAAACCCAGCCTTAGAGCATCTTCAACCCTATTATCTTGTAATGTGTTATAATTCATATGTGACATGAGGCACAAGACAATGTCTTTCGTAAGTGGCAAGACTATATTCAAAATTAGAATGAGGTAGAAAAGTTTTCTCCAATGCAAAAGTGATGATTACTTTTTCTAACTTTCAAGACAACGTCTCATCTTCTTTTCTTCTTTTAAATTTTTTTTTTTCATAAATGATGACATATAAATGAAGACATTTGTCAAGTGCAATATCTAGAACATGACAAACAACTCCACAAAGTCTTCTATAACTTTTATCACATAATTTTTACAATTTACTTGTCAATTACATTGGAGGAGGATTTTAAATAAAAATTTATCATTCCTATGTGGCAACAAATTTTGGTCAAGAGTCGCAATAGGGTTGGAGATGGATCTTACTTTTTAATCTAACCTAAAGAGGAAGTGTTTGATTGGATTTTTTTTTTTTTTTTGAGAAAATTTGAGTTACACCTCATTTTATTTATCATAATTCAATGTGCACCTCGAAGTAGGGGGTTTGTACATTATGGTAAAGCAATATGGTGCAACTTGAATTATGATAAACAAAGTGGGATGCAACTCAAATTTTTTCTTTTTTTCATGAAAAATATTTCCATCACAAATTCTTTATCAATTGTAGTGTTTGATAGCTTATTTTCCATAAAATTATTTTTCAAAAATTATCATTTTTCATGTTCTACTTTAAAATGATGGAAAATAAAACCGTTCCAATCCATAGAAGAAGAAGAAAAATATGTAAAATAATGACAATCAAACACACAAATTATATTTTTATAAAAATAATTTCATATAAAATAATTTCGTTGAATTAATTTATTTTTCAGCTAACCATTAAACACATCTGTGCACACACATTGTTAAGTCCATGTCAGTTATCCGTCAACCAATATAAGCTAGCCGGGACCCCGGCTCACTTGGACCCACCCTATGAACCCTTCACTTGGCCCAACCTCATTCCGCCGGCCCAACACTCCACA